>JAHWFP010217918.1:6367-16675 GCA_023313725.1 Lithobius niger | reverse complement strand
GCAGTTGAAATGGCTTTTTTAGCGGCGGAGGCACATTGTGGGTGAAATTTAAGTTTGTTGTCAACCACAACACCAAGATCCCTGATAGTATCCTTAGAGGAAATAGGTAGACCATTTAAGATATAAGGGAATTGATTCTTATTGAGTCCGATATGAAGTACGACAGTTTTAGAAATATTTAAAGACATGCGGTTTTCTTGGGCCCACTGTGCAACAGAGTTAAGGTCTGCTTGCAGTTCAAGGTGATCAGTAATAGACTGGACAGTGCGGTAAATTTTAAGATCGTCGGCGAAAAGGAGACAGAGACTGTGGCAAAGGCGTGGTGGAAGATCGTTAATAAAGATGTTGAAAAGAGTAGGACCAAGAACGGAGCCCTGAGGAACTCCTGAAGGAGCAGGGTACCAACCGTTAGAGGATCCACGAACCGAGACTTTGAAGCGACGGTTGCACAAATAGTTTTCAAGCCAGAAGAGCAGGAACGGAGTAAGGTCAAGTTTGCGGAGCTTGTTACAAGAATGGAATGGTCAACAGTATCGAAAACTTTTTTGAAATCAAGGTAGATAACGTCACAGGAAAGGCGGCGGTCAAGAGCAGCAGTCCAGTGATCAAGAGCAGTGAGAAGGTTAGTTAAACAAGATTTGCCTTTGACAAATCCATGCTGGGAACTGTGAAAAAAAATTTTGTCGTTGAAGTGTTTCATCAGAAAACTAGCAACAATTTTTTCAAAGACCTTTGAAATAGAAGAAAGTAGACAAATGGGACGATAATTCTCCACAGATGTGGCGCAGCCACCTTTGTGCAATGGAATAATATTAGCGTCTTTCCAAGAAGTGGGAAAAACACCAGTGCTAAGGGAAGTGCAGGAATTAGATATAATGGCAGGGACAGTGAAGTAGCACAGTTTTTTTTAGTAGAGCTGGATGAATACCATCAGAACCAGGACTGGAGTTAGTGTCAAGCTCACTTAGCCGCTTGTAGACATTATCGACAGAGAAAAAAAAGGTTGGAAATTCTGGTCATAGAAGTTTTTCTGGGAATGCGTTTTGTTGGAGGAAGTAGTGTAAACATTACGAAAAAATGTCTGAGTTCTTCAGCAATTAACCCATCATCAGTAATAACGCCATTAATGGTCTTGAGGCTAGTGAGCGGTTGTGTTTTCCTTTTTGAGTTAAGGTAAGCATAGAAACGTTTAGGTGAGGGTCGAGAGCCAACAATCGGGTCTCGTTCAAAATCAGATTTTTGCTGACGAAAGGTAGTACGTGGTTGTTAAGGTATTTCGTGCAGTTTTAAAGTTACGAAGATTAATGTCAGAGGGATCCCACTTGTATTTGTCCCACATGTGCCGTTTACTGTTGATCATTTTTTTTTTAATGGGTTTGGTCATCCAAGCAGCCTTCTTAGCCGGCAGTGATTTGGGGAGATACTGTGGAATGAGGTTCTGACAAACGGCTAAATGGAAGCACTGCAAAATATCAAGAGCATCGTTACAACTGAGATGAATGAATTCATTGTGCCAGTCAATAGAACTGACAATACTGTTGATTAACGTGAAGTCAGCATGTTGGAAATTTTATTTAAGATTAGGGTTAAATTTAAGTTTTGCAGGAAACCTGATGGAGACAATAATCATAACGTGGTCACTTTTTTCGAATGCCAGGCAAGGAGTTAAGAGAGTGAGGAAGGAGTTCATCGTGTAAAAGAACAAGATTCAGAAGGCTGGGATTTTGACCATGGCGGAACCTAGCAGGAAAAGTAACCATTTGATAAAGATGACATATAGTGTGCGCAGCGTATCTTGAGTCCTGCACTTATTTTGTGATCGGCTACGTCTTCCTGGAGGGGGCGGCTTTAACCGACGTCCGCCATTGTTTTTTGTTACTACTTTGGATATCAACAAGGCACTCTGCGACTAAACACGTACAATCGATTATTTGTGTTCATTCTGGGACGAACTCAAGATGGGCCGCAGACACTATAAAGACATAAAGATTACATCGAATTATTAAAAAAATTTCAAGTTGACAAATTGTGACACCAGGGGAGCCTCAGCAAACCCATATAAATACTGGATTCAGCTCACAACTGACACTTCGTTTGGTGCTAGCCACAACCACACATCGAAGTCCCCATTAGTTTTAAAAATGTTTAAATATTTTTCGGTTCTGTCCGTTTTTAACACGTCCTCGCAAGTTCTACCTTGTTAAGACGAACACTTTACTTGCAACTTGACTCATGACTATCTTGTGTTTGTTTTTTTTTTATTTGATTTTACTTGCTATTCTTGATAATGACACTGAGATGGGGCCGAAACGTCGAATGTTAACGTGTGTATGTTTGCAATTCAGACTTTTAGTTCGTAGTATTCTTCAAGTGCTTTTTAAGTTTAATTAAAGGGGCACCCGGCCTGCCTTATAACATTCCGTCTGCCTTATAACAGCTACGCGCAGATTGCCATCCGCGAATTTACTAGAGCCACGGTCGGCTGGGGTGGTAGCTGTGTTCCTCGCAGCGAGGAACGAAGCTGCTGTTTTGGCTGGCTTTGGGAATAGTACACGAAACAGTATTAAGTTAAAGATTGTGTCGTCACAAACCGGAATGATTCTCGTATTTTAACATCACAATTTATAATTTTCTAGGCTAGTGTTTTATAATTTTGCTTCGGCGATCTATTGGAATAATTAATTTTAATTTTTACCGCATTAGTCTTTTAGATTTTTGATTTCATGGTAATTATTAGAAAAATTAGTATATGCACACACAGAGATGAAACGTCATGATTATTGTAAGCGCGCAAAGCATCATATACGTGTAGGATACAGTCAATAAAGTTAACAATTATTCAACAGAAAATCTCCTAGACGCCACATTTTAAAACGGATTTTTACCAAAGGATTGACTAACGGAAATAGATCTTTGGGCAAACGCTTATTTATTTAAACAAAAAATTATCAAAAGTTGTTAAAAACACTACTCACAGCCATAGTGACGCCGACGACGCCATACTGTAAGGTGAGAGTGCAAAAAGAAAATATGATGTCGACTAGAACATTATCAACGGAAATTATCTCTAGACGGACAAGTTTTTGGTTGCGGTTTCTGATGTTATGTGTTTAGCCGCACGAGCGCGACCGAAGAACGTGATTTAAAAAAAAAATTGTTTTCCCTTAAAATCTGCAAATCAAGGTCGCTGTTCACGAATTTGATAGTCACTTTATTTTTTCCCCCAAATTACGTGCCTCGCTCGGCTGCCGTGCTCGCTGCGGCTAAACATAACATCAGAAACCTTCAGCAAAAAACTTGTCCGACTAGAGATAACTTCCGTTTGCTAATATTCTGGTCGAAAACAGGTTTTCTTCTTGCACTCCAGACCCATGTCGCGTCGGCTTCACTTTGGATGTGAGTCGCGTTTTAACATGTTTTAATAATAAAAATATGTACATAAATAAGCGTTTGCTCAGGTTATCATTATGATTTTCCGAGCCGTAACGACGAAAGGATTCGATAAGTAGGTGAATTAAAGGCGCATTTTCATATTTTCAACTCCTAGATGCAGCGCCGTGAATCTTCGAGCAATATGAAGAAATAGCGGTAAATTAAAAATGGAACAACACTATTCGCAGCAGTGCGTCGATTTTCATAACTAAAACGAGATTATGTGACCCACATCAGCCTATTCAGGGTAGCGTTCTATCTGGAAAACTGGAAAAATTCAGGGAATTTATCAAGTCTGGAAAATTCAGGTAAAAATCAGGAAAAATTTCCGGAATATTTTTCACAATTGCAATAAATGCATCATTTGTCCACTTTCGCAAGATTTTGCTTTTAATTTCGGGTTTTTGTGAGGTATATGCTCTCTTTTTTGCCTCTCACTCCCTCCCCCGTGCACATGATTTTACCAGCGTCCCCTATACATCAGCTTACATCAGCTTACATATCTCTCGCAACGGAAATGTGTTTTATTACTTCGTCCAGGGCTCGACGATTTCACCTAAACTTTCACCAGATAAAATAAATGTGTGTTTAATAACTAATACGTTAAAGAAAAAAATTACCAGCTCCTCTGAACTAAGTAACGAGACTTGTTTGTTACCTTCCTTAGAAAATCCATCTCGATATTCCAGTAAAATCAAGCTTTACGCCAGAAGTAATCTGACTAAGCACAGCCTGAGGGAAAACCGGGAAACCGTGTGGGCCACTTTCACGCGACAAAACGGAAAATACATTTCAGCATCTTAGAAATTGCGTTGCGATGGCAACAACGATAACATGGCAGTGCTGTAACTGCTAGACTACGGCGAACCAGAAAAAGTGGCATGGCGACGGATCGCGTCCACATTTTCTTCATTCCCAGCACGTTTTTTTTTTTTTTTTTTTTATTTTGGCTTAAAAATCGAGAATGAACAAACTCTAGGGAGGGGGAAAAAAAACGAAAAAGAAGACGAAGTTTAAAAAAAGAAAATTGTGATTCATATTAAAGACGATTTTAATCTTTAATATAATACGGGCTGCGGTCGGCGCATGCGTGCGTAGGGAAAAGCAGATGCGGACGGTTGGGTTGGTTGGTGCAGAAACGAAATTTCGCGAAATGATTCCCGGAGGCTACGCTCCAAGTTTAGACACATATACGCACACGTCGTCTTCTCAGTCAAGTTTAGCCGCCTCCCCTTCCCCTCCCCCTACACTCCAACGTCAGAAGACATAAATTTTTGTCATAAAATAATCATCCAACACCGATGCCGTTACGGATTCCTCACGTAAACGGGACGTTTGGGACCCCATTTGGTCACGTTACCAGCGCCATCACTGATCTAATAGGCGCGGCAATCCGGATAGGAGAGATCCGTTTTCGCTCTAGTCCTAATCTCTACAACGGGCGCGCCGTACAGAGGCGTACACGCGCAAGGATATTTCCTCATTGCTGACGAAGTAGTCCCAGTAGCATCGTAGCTGCTCGACGTCTAATCAAGAAAAGCGAAAGTTTTTAACTTTCAAAACCGAGTCCCCAGAGTCCTAACGCGATGCAGATTTCGTGGTCGTCTAGGCGATTCCATTCGGTGGCTTATGAATATATCTCTATCTTTCTCTCTCTCTCGTCTTGTTCGCAAGACGCCTTTTTTATTTTTTATTTTTTCGCGCTTGCGCATTTTCTTTTTAGCCACGAGGCACGAAATTGCGCACGTGTGAGGGAACACGAACGAACGAACGCGCGGATTGCGACAGATAGCGGAAGCAGATGTTTCTTGTTTGATGTCTCGTCTTTCTCTCGTTACACCCGAGAAGTTCGCGGGACGTAATCCTTCCGTTACTAATTTGCTACACATTCTTTGACAAGTTTGTGTTGAATTATTGTAGAACGGCCTAACACCTCGGTGAACTTAGCTGCTGTAGTGTATGTGAAGCAATGCCCACCAACGTCAAATATGAACACTACTGCTGACGTCATTTCTGTGAATAGGCACAGAGACTGAACCAGTTACTAGTCAGCTGTTGATCAGTTGACTAATTGCATAAATAACGCATGCTGCAAAACCATAAAACGACCAAAAGGGTTGATATCATATACAAAAACCCCATAAGGGTAAAGGGACGCTTCAAGTTTTGGCCATAGAAAGTAGTGATATCAGACCCAAAATGGCTGGAACCAAGTTTTCCATCCCAACCCTGATCACTCAATCTTAACTGGCACATTGGTGTTGTCAGATAAGCTTGAGTGATCACGGTTCGGACCACAAACTTGGTGGCAGCCATTTTGGGTTTGATATCACTACTTTCTATGGCTAAAATTGATGAGTCCCTTTACCCTTATGGTGTTTTTGTATGATAAGTAGGCTACAGTCTGTCAAACAGGCATATTTGTTACAGTAAAACCCAAAATCCCATTATCATCGCCATTATAACAAATATACCTACGTTGCCGAGTGTAGCTTACTTATTACTAGGACAGAAGTAACATGGTTGGCACGGAAAGAGACATTTATTAAACCGCGGCTTGCGGTATTTATGCAGTTACAATTAGTCAGCTGATCAACCGCTGACTACTGGTTCAGTCTAATACATAATATGGGGTAGACGTATCTGTGCCTATTCGCAGTTGTCGTCAGTAGTGATATCAGACCCAAAATGGCTGGCACCAAGTTTTCCGTTCCAACCCTGATCACTCAATCTTAACTGACACCTTGGTGTTGTCAGTTAAGATTTAGTGATCACGGTTCGGACCACAAACTTGGTGGCAGCCATTTTGGGCCTGATATCACTGCTGACGACAACTGCTCCCCATACATTACAACTGCTCCCCATACATTACAACTGCTCCCCATAAGAAACTAGTGAGAATATTATCGTCATTCTGATTTTGCCATTTTCGACAAACTCGACGCGTCTCTAAAGCCCTTGTTTATAAAATTTTCACCTGATATTTGCCTGTCTTGGCGTAGTTCTGATGAAGATACCTCTTTGTTGTTCGTTCGTGTCGTTAAAGGTGCTTCTTCCCCGAATAACAGGTTGCGGCGTCCATTATTTAGTTCTATGTAGGAGTTGATTTCAACAAGTGAAGGAATGTGGAAAGAAATTTCTTTTTACACAGCAAACAAGCTGCGTGCCTCCTTAATTGATGAGCGTAAAGTTGGTGCGTGGTCAGTAAACTATCCGACCCGACCTACAACGAAATAGAGGGGATAGACAAAATGGACGCCAGGACCGTCCCATTTTTTGAGGTCTTTTCGGGAATTGGCGAATCGCATCGGTGAATTTATTTTACGGAGAGTCGCGACATCTACTGGCAGCTATAGTAGTGGTTTTCAAAATATAATTTTAATTTTACTTAGATTTGCGTGACAAATTTTTATTATAAATTAAAGTATTTTTAAATAGTTTCTAAAATTATCACTCAGCCATAGTTAAGATATTTCTCTGCGCTTGGGGAAAAAAAACGACACGTTTGTGTGTCGGCAGATATTGTTGCAAGGGAAGGAACGTTGGCATTTTTGTACGGAAGGTGTCGCCCTCGCTTGACGGAATGCGCCAACATAACAAATCAATCGCATCAGTGGCTTTTTCGATGGCTGTATAGAGCAACGTCAAGTGACGTCATACGGCTACAAGAGAGATACCTGCAAGGGGCACCAGATTGAAATGGTGGGTTAAACAACGGCACTTCTAGTCAAGCCAGTGCTTTGAGAGTGGATTTCGTAGGCTTAAAAAACCGTTGTTTTTTCCACTCCCTTATGCTGCTTAGGTTATTGGAAAATAAGGATTCCACTTGCTTAAAAATGTCAGCAGCTATACCAACAAATCGAAAAAATCGCGCGTTTTAGGCCTAAGAAATCCAATCTAATAACATTGGCTTCAGTAAGACGCTCTTCTTTTCCCCCACCAGTGTACCTTGCAGCTAACCCTGTAACTGGCTCCACCATAGAGTTATATACAATAATACTACGTCGTGTCATGGCCCTATAGAGCAGTGACACACGTAGTGTTATTGTATATAACTCTATGCTAGAGCCTTAATGGGTTAGCTGCAAGGGGCACTGCAGAAAGAAACAGAAGGGCGTCATACTGAAGCCGATGCTGTGAAGAGTGATTTCTTAGACCTAAAACGCGCGATTTTTGTTGTTGGAGAAAACAACGTTATTTTAAGCCTAAGAATTCCACTCTTCCGTTGTTTTTCCCTCCATTTTTATGTAGTGCACCTTGTAGTTATGCCCTCCAAAACCCATACTGGTGCCAATATGGCGGCAAATGTCATTGCCCTATTGTCCAACCCAGTCGCTTCCTCTATTAATCATCCAAGACGCCCGTACTGTAGTAGATCCCTGGTTGGTGTATCCACGTCCACCAAGGAGTGTGTGCATTCAAGGTTAATGACATCACTGTCACTTGATGGCGCCCATCTAGCGGTTCAAAATCTGCGTTCCAAAATAGTCGATATATCGAAAGAAGCTCCCGTGATGTCGTTAGGCTTAACTTCACCGCTTGCTCCCTGGTGCAAGTGGACGCACCACTTTTACACTCAATAATTAAGGAGGCACGTGGCTTGTTTGCTTCATAAAACGAAATTACTTGTGTGTTCTTTCGCTTGTTAAAATCAAGGGCTAGTCAGAACTAAATGGCGGTAAATGGCTATAGATGATGCAGCCTGTAATTTGGTGGCAATCCCCCTTTAAACCAATATTTCATTAGGGTCCGATAACGCTTTACTGAGAACAGAACCCAATCTTGTGTGTGATACGAACATAATATGCCTACAGTCCATGGTGCTTGTTACAGTTGCTGAAGTCAAAATGGAATGTTAGAGAGAGAGTTAGAAATGAGCTCCTTTAATGTCCATTTTCTGCCTTCAAAAATTAAGTGGTAGCAAATTTGGTGTCACAACAATTAGGACCATCTTTCAAAGAACTCCTTCCTACGTCTTTGACAAGTGAAAGAAGATGCCGGAAGTGTTAACAGGGTATTTAGTTTACAACCATATAGAACAGGACTTTCTCGAAAGACGATCAATCGACCATTGATCTCTAAACCCAAATCCTTCAGTATGCAAGCAGAGTCGCAGCAAACAGCAGAAATATGAAGGGACGTCGGACGAAAGTCTAACTGGAAAATCGTATAATTGGATAATTGGCTAATATATGCCTAAATAAAAAATCTGGAAAATCATCTAAACAGAATATCGTATAATGGAAAATCGTCTAAACGCAATATCGTACATTGGATAATCGTATAATGGATAAGCGTCTAACTGGACAATAACGTAGCTACGGTTTCCGATGTCTTATGTATAGCCGCAGCGAGCGCGGCAGGGCCGAGCGAGGCAAGGACATTAGACGAGTTTCATTATACGAATTTCGTGTTAAAGAATTTCGTGTTAAACGATTTTCCATTATACGAATTTTAGTGTTAGGAGACGATTTTCATTTATACAGTTTTACTGTATACGTTCTTCCAATTATGCGATTTTCCAGTTAGACGATTACCCCTCGCCCCGATCTGAAACTAGAGGCAACCATACTTAACATTCATAACATATTTCTCGTTTCTTTCCTTTATTTCTTTTGGAAATGTTTGGACTTTGCAGATCTCACCACATCAGGGTCATAGCTAGGTCATAAAGGTCACTGGTGCAACGAGTGTCAAACTGTGCCCCACTAAAAAAAAAGAGACAACTATTGCTACTTGCCAGAAAGTGAGATGTGATGATTATTAATTCGATAATACTACAAATAAAGATTCACCCGAGTTTTAATTTTTTTTTATTTCATAGCGACGGATATCATTTTTCGTTAAACATGACTGAGAGTTACTCTGATTCAATGCAAAACTTTTATAAAATAGCAACAATGATTCCAAAAAAAAAAAAGATAAAAATGCAAAACATAGGAAATTTGCAGTAAAAAAATACAGGTATGTTTTCGACACTGCGTAAAGTGAAATTAAAAAAAAAACTTCTAAGTGGGTTCAAATTGAAACAAAGACAAGTATTTAGAAAAGAAATAAAGTTTTAGAGGTCTTAGAAGTCAAGAAATAATGTCATAGACCAACAGATGACCCCCTATCCCCCAGGTCTTGTGCCGCAGTGCAGCTCATAGCTTCAATACTGCACTAGGTATCCTAGGTAAAGGCTTTTTATGTGAAGGCTTTGTGTTCTGGTATCACAGGAAGCGAGCCACTATGAGATCAGCGGCCGCTTAGGTTTCTCATTGTACTTGGCCGAGACACATGACTCACACGTCAAGTCACGGCGTGGTGTAGGGGTAAATGACTTCCGAGGTTGACACCCGTGTATTTCTGACCTCCCCTTGGCTGAAGTACAAAAAGATGTTTAAGAATACCACCTTAATTTTTTTAGACCCTTTGTTTGGGTGGTTTCCCGGCATATTGTCGAGCAGCCGTGGAACAACGAGTCTCTGCAGCACCGGAATGTACCAAACACTGGAACGAGTCCCTGTAGCAACGGAACGTACCCAGCACTGAAACGAATCTCTGTAGCACCGGAACGTTCCCAGCACTGGAACGAGTCTTTGTAGCACCGGAACTTTCCCAGCATTGGAACGAATCTTTGTGGCACCGGAACGTTCCCAGCACTGAAACAAACCTCTGTAGCACCAGAACGTTCCCAGCACTGGAACGAGTCTTTGTAGCACCGGAACGTTCCCAGCATTGGAACGAATCTTTGTGGCACCGGAACGTTCCCAGCACCGAAACAAACCTCTGTAGCACCGGAATGTTCCCAGCACTGGAACGAATCTCTGTAGCACCGGAATGTACCCAGCACTGGAACGAGTCTCTGTAGCACTGTAACGTTCTCAGCACTGG
>JAHWFP010217917.1:0-11926 GCA_023313725.1 Lithobius niger | reverse complement strand
TGTGGCATTGCTAGGCCGGCAGGCCATCTTACTCGTATTTTGTGACGAGCCTCTGTGGTTTGGAAAGCGAACGGCGGTTTTTATTTCTGAACACAGGTTGCACGCATGTAAACAATGCTCCCTCCCCCCCCACCCCCCATCCGATGAGAGCTTGATGGACTTAGAGGTTATGTGATTGCTAGTGATAACAGTCTTTATGTACAAACAAACAAGTTTGTTTATATGTTATTACGTATTTTATTAAGTAGCTAAACTTAACGTAATACGCCATTCCAATCGTGCATAACTTCGATGGCCCATCAAACTGCTGCCTCATCTGTAGCCCTGCAGCATTCATCCTATGCACTGATGGCAACCAACTACCCCACAGTCATTCTGCATTATTAGACTACCTACAACCAGCGGCGTAAATAAACATTTTCCTGGGAGGGGGAAGGGGGGGGTGCAAATTACACATTTTTACGCCCCGTCAACCGTCTTTTAGCGCCCCCTTCAGCATGCACAATAAAACTCCACATAGGAGGCATGTTTTAAAATACTTAGTTTTCTCATTATGTTCTTCATTAAAGACCTTTGCATAGAACGTTGCTTACCCAATTATGTCTTCCCCCATCTCTCCCCTCCCACCCCCAAAGAAAAACGTTTATGAGATAGACGCCTAACCCCCCCACCCCCAACCTTCCTGTATATGCTTCTTCTACGTCCCTACACTCTACACTAACGTGACACTCGTGAATTACTTCTCTCTTTTTTCAGAATCCACTGTTTTGGGTTTGAAAACCTGACGCAGTATCCACCTGTGGAATTTAGTTTGCTTGTCAAGATTCTTCCTCTCCACATTCTAAAATTACTTTGCTGCTTTTTTTTTGGCATTCACTGACTACGATAAAGACATTACAATGTACCTACTACGTGTCCAATAATAATTGTCCCCCAGCCATCGCTTCATCCTTTCCCCCACACCTTACCCAAACGTGAAGAACACCGGTTCTTCGTGCTGCGTCGTCTATCTTCAAACGTTTTTATTTTAATTTTACTACTATGAAACTTTGCTACGATGTACTTCTGCTTCACTTACGTAATCAGTTTTTCGTCCTCTTCCCCACCTCCCACCGAACAAAGCATACTAGATACGTACTAGTATATGAAGATTCTGTTAGACCGTTTCGCCAGCTGTCCTGGTCCCTGGAGCTGTTGCTCTTGGACAGCTAAACTCCCCACTCTTAAACATCCTGTTGTTAGTCCTGGCAAGCTCTCGCTCCACTGTTCCCCTTTGTTGCAAGACACTACGCTTGCAGGGTAACCATTGTTACCGTCCCTAGTGTTGGTTGTTATTCTGTTCAGCCCTTTTAATTTTGTATACTCCTCTGCTGATCCTCGTAGGCGCAGGCTGCCTTTCCCCAGACTCGTTGTTCGAGTGAGTTTTTACCACTATAAATGTCTAGGGACGAACTAGCCAAGCTGGAGAAGGCCATGTGTTCTGCCTAGCGACGTGGCCGTGTTGTGTTGTTCCCAGATCTAAGAAGACGGATCCCAATACCTAGTACCTCCGCAGGCGCTATGGAATGTGCCGGCTGCCATTCTGACCATGTACTGTAAGTCAAACCGTTCTGATATTTACCCTAGTGACTACCCCAACATGGCCCTCCTACGCATTGCTAATTCGCTCCGGCCTGCCCTGATTTAATGTCAACAATTGTGTTAAGCGAGTTGCTTGTCGGTGACTTGCAATAGTGTGCCGTGTCAATTAACTGTGTAATTCGAAGATTAAATACAGGCGTTATTCACAGTCACTGTGGAGTCGTCACTTGTGAGCTCCACAATGGCCGCTTTCAATTTCATGTCAATATGTTAACCCTACCTAGATAACCCTTTAACTACCTAATAGGCTAACCCATCAATGTATATATTATTTATTATATCACATGACTGCCTGTGTAATACTATTTAAGGAGAAGTAAACAGGAAGCCAGTTGTCTTATCAGCTGTAGCCTACACTCTGGTAGTCCGTGTCAGTCATTACCATTGATGCCCACGCTGGGCTTAGGTGTATCCATGCCAAGGATATCACAGTTGGTGACGAGTCCGGTACATTTGGTAATCTTTAAATTTAAGTTTAAACTGATTGGTCTTCAACCACATCTTTGCTCCATATTTGTGATGAAGTTGCAAATTTTTTTTCATTTAGGCAATGAAAATTAGTGTGCTGAATTCCTATCAGAGTTTAAACTTTTTCAAACAGTGTTATTTTGTCGTGGTAGTGAATTGTGGTACGAAAATTATAATAGTTAAATTTAGTACGTTAACAACTAGAACCGAAGTGGGCAATTGGATTTATTATGGTTAATTTTACCTTGGCAGTGTTCTAGAGCGACGCACTGGCGTGTCCGCCCAGGCAGTACTATAAACCTGAAGGCCCGAAAAATGCGCTGCTAAATTAACCCTTTTAAATTCGATTGTGCCATTGCCCATAGTCGGGCTGGTCTGTGCCGGTGTAAAATTTAACACCGTAGGTTTATGCTTAAACTTAGTGAAATCTGATCTGTGCTGAGGCTTAGGCCAGAAGTGTTGTTTTCGTAAAACGTTGCAATTATGGTGAACTTAGAAACATTTTTTTTAAAGCCTAGTCCTTTCAAATTTAACTTGTAGGCAGTTAATTTATACAACTAGGTAGGCTACAGTCAAGCTTGATTTATTTCTGTGTTTAAATAGTTGACCGGTAGTCTTGAGTACTCCAGTTTAAACCCTTGCAAGTTAAACAGGATTGTAATTAGGCCATGCAAAGTTTAAAAAATGGTTCTCGGGCACACACAGTTGAAAAATCGATGAGGGATGAGGCTTTTTTTTTTTTGTATTTTTTATGCATTTTGAGGTAGCTAAAAGAAAAAAAAAACTTTTTGCGCTCTAAAGTTAGTTTTCATTGGAATTTGACTTTTATTAAGCCTAAAGCAGATGCGTATTGTGTCTTTTTTTTTTGGCTTCATTTTGCAACGGGTTGCCTTTACGTTTTGTAGCTTAAAGCTTATTTTCAAAACAAACATTGCAGGTTGCATAAATGCCTTTAGCATTTACACTTTTCTCGAGGTTATCAGTGGTAGGGCACTTCAAGCTTACTGCACATAAACAATGATAAATTTGTTTTTACGAACACTTTCTTATCCCTTTAAGCAGTATGAACTTACATATACATCTGCTACGTTGTGGCCCAAATGGAGTTAACGACGTATATATACGTTGTAGCTTTTATGGGGAAGTGCGGGTCCAAAAATGCAATTTTCGGCCAAAATATCGACATGAGAAAAGTTGAAATTCACTACTTACGTTGTGCATTGATTTCGGTAAATAAAATGTTGTTCGCGATGTCTATAATTTTATAAAAAGCACTTTCGTTGAGTGTAGTCTCAATAAAAACTGTAAAATGTTGTGTTCATTCGTTTTTTCGGAAGTTAGAAAGCAAAAAATTGGTCATTTTCGATCAGCGGTAGCAATCGATTCATTTCACTGGACGCCGCCATCTTGGATGCATTGAAAAGCTGGAATGCCTCTCTATCCAGGCCTCTCAACATATTTTCTCGATGGCCATTTGGCATTCGCCAATCAGACGGAATATAAGAAGCTGTTTCTGGCTGTCTCAAGCTACCTTTCCAAAGCAGTTGTAGATGCGTTCCCTCATTGGCCAGTTGGCACCACGTGACCGATTGGTGTGCTCTCATTGGCTGACGAGATATTTTACAATGGTTGCCATGGCGCGCTTCGGATTTCCCGTGAGCCAAGACATGGAGGAAGATGCGTGAGCGTTTGCCTTCAGTTCGTCGTTGAAAATTACGAAAAAGATGAAGTTTCCCTGCATTAAAAAATTAAATCAGCAGCTACGATGCACAACTAAAACGGAAAAGGAGCCTATAAACCTTCACACTATCGCTTATCAGGTGAGAACAACGTTTTGTAGCCTAACTAACGCCGACTTTCGGACGCGTTTTTTCAACTTGGAAATTTTAATTTTTAGTTCATTACCGGCCGTAATTTTATGAAATTCTCCAAAACTAGGCCTATTAAAGCCATTTATCCGATTTTTTTCTGTGCTCGTTAATGAATACATGTTGCGTGCACGTAGCAAGTTTTAAAACATCGTGTCCAATACTTTTCGCAAAAATAAATAGTTCGTTAGTGCCTCATTCAGAGCAAATAACAAACCAAAGAAACCAAAAAAAAAAAAAAATGACGCGGGGCTTTTTAGGTGATGCGGCGATGCCTGAGAACCATTTTTTCTACTTTGCATGGCCTTAAATTTAATTTAATTAACTTTGTAAGGCTTATGCCAAAGACAGGTGTCGGTAGCAAACCACCTGTAAATGCTAAAAGTAGCAGTGAAACTGAAACTGAAAATAATTCAGTAGTGAACGCAAGCGTTAATGAAACTAGTTCTAATTTAATTTTAAATTTTGAATCTAGTGATAGCGAAGACGACGTCATCATGGGTTCGTCTAAAACTGCTGGTTTATTTTCGGAATTCGATTGCGAGTCCGATACATGGGAGAAATACTCCAACCGAATTAGTTACTATTTTAAAGCTAAAGAAATACCAGCAACCAAGCAAGTAAATTTTCTAATGGCATCTGTAGGCCAGAAAATGTTTGATAGGATTTTGAATATCATTTCACCTGATTTGCCTGACTCATTAACATTTGATGAACTCGTTAAAAAAGTTTTAGACGACATCGAGCCAGTACCCTCTGTGGTATATGAGCGTGTTAAGTTCTTTAGAAGGTCGCAAAAATAAGATGAGAGTATCGGGGAATATTTAGCTGCATTAAAGCTAATGACGAAGCATTGTGATTTCGCTAAAATTAACGATATTAACAGTGAAATGATTAGGGATCGCCTAATTGGGGGGATCCAATCTGAAGTCATTCAACGCGAGTTGTTGAAGCAGACTCTGGATTTAAAGGCTACAACATCCTTAGCTTTATCCTTAGAATCTGCTGAAACACACCAAAGCGTTTTAGGGGGCCATTCTAGAGCTGTTAATTACGTAGCTAAAAAATCTAGCAAACCACCAAGTAGGCCTAAATCCACTAAGGATTTTATTTGCTATTGCTGCGGCAAATCCGGCCACGTGAAAACACATTGTAAATATCGCGAATATACTTGTGGCATATGCCACACTGTCGGCCATTTAAAAGCCATGTGCAGAAATATAGACATTCGAAATCACTCGACCACTCTAAAGCAAGTTCTAGCACAAATTTTAAGGCTAGGCCGAAGTCTAAACAAAAGTATAGCTACAAAAAAAGCGTTAATAAACTTAAACGCGATAGTGAAGAAGCGCAGGATGTTGTCGCCGAAAATTCAGAGTCTGGTTCCAGGTCTGATAGCGATTCAGACAACGACTATCTGGTGTTGAAAAATAATACTCTTGGACTGAGTCAGGCTGCAGACCAGATTTCAATTCCCCTACAAACCAACAAAATAATAGTAGTAGTTAATTCTATGAAAATCCATAAATGGAAAATGACAGTCTGCCTAAATGGTGCCAAGCTAGAAATGGATCTTGATTCCGGGGCAGATGCATCCATTATCCCTATTGAGTGGCATCAAAAATATTTTACGGACTGTTCCTTAAAACTCAGTCCGTACTCGATACACTCGTACACTGACAGAATTGAGAACACGATTTACACTGTAAGTCTGAAGGTTGAAGTCCAAGGTCAAATCGAACATTTGGATGCTTTAGTTTCAAAATTATATAAACCTGCATTAATGGGAAAAGATTGGCTTTCTATTTTTCGAGTTAATTTCCATCCTTTTTACGACCTACAAACGAAAGTGAAACCTATGAAAAGTGTAAAGAGAATTAAAACTAGCATTACACCAGTTGACACTTCCGAAATCCCCCTGTGGGCTGGGGGTAGAATAAGCCCACCGTACCCCTGCGTGTCGTAGAAGGCGACTAAAAGGAAACCCAAGATCACGGTCTGCTAGTGTGCCAAGGGTCTGCATGGCGGAGGGTTTTTAGTCCGTCTTGAACACTAGCAACCTCAACACTATGGTTTGCGAGTGCGCCTACGGTGTGTATGGCGGGCAAGTTTAACACCCGTCGCAAGCACTAGTCCGAAAGAGGTGAAGGGACATCCGGACAAACCGGGCCCGGGGTGGCTGCTTAGAGGATGTTTGGTGGTTTGAATCCCCTTTTGGGTTTGATTCTAATTTGCCCGTTCTGGCCACTGGGCTTTTCATCCTCATCCCCCAGCATGTTGGCCGTGTGCTGCAACCTAGTAATCCATGGAGGCGGAGATCCTGGCTTTCGGGCTTTGGCTCCTTATTCCGGAGGACGGGTGGCCTGGGCGAGCCGGCCTAAGGTCAATCGGCTATGACTTTTCGGGTCCTGTCGATGTGGGGAGGTGGCTTGTGCTGTATCCATCTGCATCACGGACCCGAACTGTTTGGGTTATCGACGGAGGTGGTGTGTACGGCTTCCTTGGTGGCCTCGCCTCTCGGCATGCTTAGGCTGCCACCTCACCGAGATAGACGGCGGTGTTATCTTCCTGGTGCAGGGCCCTGGATATGCGGCTTCCGGCCCTGCATCACCCGAGTGCCGCGCGGGTTTTTTCTTTTCTGGGGGGCGCACCGCCGCGACTTCTTTTTGCTCTACATGGCAACTACTCCCCCCCCCTCCCCGATAAAATTTCTTCTCCCCAAAATTCTTCCCCTCCTCGCCGCACTAGCAAGCGCCAAAGGAGGGAACCCGAGATGGTTGCGCCTGGTGCCCAGTTACCAGACTTGAGTAAGAGTCGGGACCAAGTCCCGAAGTTCCTGGTGGTGACAGGCGAGGGCCGAGATGTTACACAACTCGGTCCATTCGCTGTTCACAAAGCTCTGAAAGGGATCTGTGGTTCTGATCCGAAGAGTATCTCTCGGCTCCGTGCTGGGGGATACCTTGTGGAAGTTGCAGACGATGGTCAGGCGACGAGGCTTTTGAAAGCGAGTGCACTGGGGTCATGCCCAGTGCATGTCGAGCCGCATCGTACTTTGAACAGCAGCAAGGGGGTCGTGACATGCTTTGATTTGAGGGGTCTCAGTGATGATGCCATCCTGGACGAACTCAAGCCACAGGGTGTTACGGCTGTGAGGCGTTTGACACGGAAAGGCGAGAATGGTGCCCAGCCAACTGACACCTTTTTCCTGACCTTTGATACGCCAGTTGCGCCGCAGCATATTACTGCCGGTTACCTGCGCTTGAAGGTCAGGAGTTACGTTCCGAATCCGATGCGGTGTTTCCACTGTCAACGCTTCGGCCATACCAGCGGCTCGTGTAAAGGTAGGCCTACCTGTGTTTCCTGTGCTCAGGCAGCCCATGAGGGCGCTGACTGTGCTGGCCCGAAGCAGTGTCAACTGCGGTGGTCAGCACCAAGCCTCTTCACGGGACTGTCGTGTTTATGTTGAGGAACGTCGAGTGCAGGAACTAAAGGTGAAGGACTGGCTTTCCTACTCGGAGGCCCGAAAGAAAGTCAAACTATCGGCGCTGGCTATGACACGTTCTTTTGCGCAGGTGTGCAGTGCGCCATTGCCTGGCCCAGTTAGTGAGTCTGCTGATTTAGCAGATTTACGCGCTGAGCTCAGGTCTTTGACGACGACGGTGGGCAAGCTTATAACTTTGTTGACTCTGCAACATCCATCTCTGCAGGGTCTTTTGGGTCCTTCGGACCCGGTTGCTGCCTTGCCGTCTACATCTGCCCAGCCTGCAAGTGCTTCTGCTCCTGTTACTGTTTCTGCTCCTGCTGCTGTTTCTGCTGCTGCATCTGTTCCCAGGCAGGTTAAAGCTTCAGCTAAGCCTCCACCTGCCCGGAGTGAACCACAGAAAACGTTGAAGAAGGCTCCTGCTGGTAAAGCCTCAACACCACCCGTGAGGACGTCGCCACCAGGAGATAAGGTGAAACGGTCGTTGAACGGCCAGCTTGCTGAGGGGTCCGTTGTGTCCCCTCAACATCTTGATGATACTTTGCCCATGGAGCAGGGAGAGATTTCCTGTTCCAATTCTCCGGAACTTTTTCCTCCTTCCGAGGACAATTTCGTTCTGAACCTTACTCCATCTTTTGATTCGGGTGAGGATTCGGAGTTTTTCGGATCGCCCAGAGGAGGAGTTGAGGAGAATGATTCAATCTTCAGCCCGCCCTAATACCTGTGCATGCCATCGTTCAGTGGAACTGCCAAAGTTATCGGACCCATGCCGAAGAGCTGCGGCTGCTTTTGTCGCATTGGCGACCTCTGTGCTGCTGTCTACAGGAAACCTGCTTTAAGGCGTCAGATAATCCGGTTGTTCGAGGTTATTCTGTCTACCGTCTGGATGCTGACCCTGTGCCACGTGCACATGGTGGTGTTGCAGTGCTGGTTCAACACTCTCAGCCGCATGCCAGTGTGCCTCTGCACACTGGGCTTCAGGCGGTAGCAGTTCGTGTTTCTTTCCATTTGGATATTACTGTCTGTTCGCTTTATTTGCCACCGGATGAGGTCTTTGGGGTTGGTGACCTGGAGGACCTGGTCCGCCAGCTTCCTGCCCCTTTTCTGTTGCTGGGCGACTTTAACAGCCACCATGTCCAGTGGGGGGACCTCATACAGACAACAAAGGGAGGATCCTTGAGGAGTGGATGCAGAGGGGGTCTGTTTGCATCCTGAACGATGGAGCTATGACACACTGTAACCTGGCCACGGGCAATTGGTCAGCGGTGGACTTAGCCTTTTGCTCGCTGGCCATCCCAGTTCACTTCATTTGGAGTGTCACTGCCGATCTGCATGGAAGCGATCACCTCCCCATTGTGTTGTCCACAACACAAGGGGGTTCTGTGGCTTCCAGGCCACCCCGGTGGGCGCTTAAACGTACTGAATGTTCAGCTTTTGCTGAGGCTGCTGTATTTCAGCGTGCGGTTGAGGACTTTTCTGATGTGGATGAACTTTCCACTCATTTCGCTGACGTGGTCCTTGCTGCTGCTCATGCTACAATCCCGCGTACGTCCACTCAGCCGCGGCGGGTTCCTGTTCCTTGGTGGACACCTGCTTGCGGGCAGGCCATTCAGGCCCGCTGGCGAGCGTTGCGTGCGTTTACAGTCAGCCCAACTGCTGACAACTTTGTAGCCTTTAAGCGCTGTCGTGCCCGTGCCAGGTTTGTCATCCGTGAGGCTAGACGTGCTTCGTGGGCAGTTTATGTTTCGTCGATCACGCGCTCCACGCCTTCTCAGCAGGTGTGGCGGAAGGTGCGCCAGATCTCGGGGAAGACCGTGCCTTCCCCGGTTTCACAGCTGAAGGTGGCAAATACCGTAATCTCTTCTGTGCCGGATATCGCCGACTGTCTTGCGTCTGCGTTTGCGCAGGTCTCGAGTGATAACCATTATGATCCTGGTTTCCTCAGAATAAAGCGTAGTGAAGAGGCTCACCCTCTAGACTTTCGCTCCGACGGGCTAGAGGAGTACAATTTACCGTTCACCAGGCAGGAATTTGTTTCCACTTTGTCCAAGTCGCATGACTCCGCCCCAGGGCCTGATGATGTTCACTATCAGCTGTTGAAACATCTGCCTCTTGCCTCCCAGCAGTTCTTGCTGGAGATGTTCAACCGTGTGTGGGCAGAAGGCTCTGTTCCGGCAGCGTGGAGGACAGCAGTGGTCATCCCGATTGTGAAACCGGGCAAAGACCCTACTGCTCCTTCCAGTTATCGCCCAATCGCTCTGACTAGCTGTGTCTGTAAACTTATGGAACGGATGGTCGGTGAGAGGTAGGTCTGGGTGCTGGAATCACGGGGATTCTTATCTGCGTCCCAGTGCGGCTTTCGACGGTTTCGGTCAACCATCGATCATCTGGTTGCCCTTGAATCGGATGTGAGGGAGGCTTTTCGCCTGCGTCAACATCTGGTTCAGGTTTTCTTTGACTTGGAGAAGGCGTATGATACGACGTGGCGTTATTCTCCGTAATCTCTATAACT
The DNA here is from genome assembly GCA_023313725.1 of Lithobius niger. NCBI lineage: Eukaryota > Metazoa > Arthropoda > Chilopoda > Lithobiomorpha > Lithobiidae > Lithobius > Lithobius niger. The sequence goes on along the minus strand of JAHWFP010217917.1, from coordinate 1,956 downwards.
ATGGCTTGAGGGGACAGATGCCACTGTTGCTTTCTGCCTACCTCTCAGGCCGTTCTTTTCGCGTTCGTGTCGGGGCGACTCTTTTCCGCCCCTTTGTCTTGGAGAATGGTGTGCCTCAGGGAGGTGTCCTTAGTGTCATCTTGTTTGCTATAGGGATCAACCCCATTGCTCAGCAAGCTGCTGTTCCCCAGTCATTGTTTGTCGATGACTTCGGCCTGCGCTTTCGGGCAGCTCGCATGCAGACCTGCGAGCGGCAGCTACAGCTGGCAATTAACAAAGTCCAGACCTGGGCGTTAAGTAATGGTTTCCGGTTTTCTCCGGACAAGACTGTGTGCATCCACTTTTGCCGCCAACGAACGCTGCACCCGGATCCTTGCCTGTACTTGGGACAGGCACAAATTCCTGTTGTCCCACAGGCACGTTTCCTGGGCCTGGTGTTCGATTCCAGGTTGTCTTGGCTTCCACACTTACGTCAGCTTAAAGACAAGGCTTTGCGGGCGCTTAACATCTTGCGGGTCCTGTCGGGCACTTCATGGGGTGCTGATCGCGCTGCCATGTTGCGCCTCTACCGAGCCCTTGTCCGCAGCAAACTTGATTATGCGTGTATGGTCTGTGATTCGGCTAGTGACTCCACTTTCCAGATGTTGGACACTGTGCATCACAGTGGCCTGCGTGTGGCGACTGGGGCATTTCGAACTTCTCCAGTGGTCAGCCTCTATGCTGAGGCCTCGGAGCCACCTTTGGCCATTCGTCGGCGACAGCTTGCCATTCAGTATGCTGTGCGTTTACGTGCTGTGCAATCCAGTCCTGCTTGGTCCATGGTTTTTGGGCCAGACTTGCGAGTCGGTAGACGCAGGGTGGGTAAGGGTGATTTCCGCGATAGGCTCCAGCAGTCCTGTCAGGAGATAGCCTTTGAAATGCCCTGCATCTTGAGGCTTGGGAGAATGCCAGTTGCCCCTTGGCTTATCCCAGGTGGCAGTTTCATTTTTGCTCTGGCGTCCCTCCCGAAGGGTTCTACTCTACCAGCAAGGTACTTACAGGAGTTCCGGCGGCTGAGTTCTCAGTACGCCGGTTATCAGCGCCTGTTTACTGATGGGTCGAAGTCAGACGTTGGCGTGGCGTGTGCTTGTATGTGTAAGGGAGTAACGGTTGCCCATCGCCTTCCATCAGGCTATTCTGTGTTCTCTGCAGAGCTTTTGGCTCTTGGTTTGGCGGTGGAATGGATCCTTGACCTTCAGGGCACGCATTTCATTATCTTTAGTGATTCCATGAGTGCCCTGGAGTCCTTGGCGAATTACAATCCTCGGAACCCCTTGACACAACGTGTTCAAGCTTTGCTTTCCCGCTTGCCTGGCCAGCGGAGAATCGTGCTTTTTTGCTGGATCCCGGGCCATGTTGGGATAGCAGGGAATGAACAAGCTGATTCTGCTGCGAAAGGGGCCCTTTCTGGCCCTCTCGGTAGGGATCTCAGCCTTGTTCCCTCAGATGCCTTTCCTATTCTGCGTCTGAGGTTACACGCTTTTTGGCAAACCTTGTGGGACAGACAGGACGGTAACAAATTACGGGCCATTAAAGGGACTGTCGAGGAGTGGCACTCGGCGTGTCCCCGCAGTCGCCGTGAGGAGGTTGTGTTGGCCCGTTTGCGAATTGGTCACATCCGACTTACTCACTGTTTCGTTTTGCGGGGGGTTGACCCTCCTGAATGTTATTGGTGTCGACGGCCACTTACGGTCCGGCACTTGTTGATTGTCGCCATCTTGATGGTGTTCGTCGTCGTTTCCATCTTCCGCATGACATTGCGCGTCAGTTGGGCGATAAGTCTGTCCTCCTGTCCGGTGTTTTTCAATTTTTGCAGGAGGTACAGATGTATGACAAGATTTAGATTAGGGGTTTGAATAACATCTCTGTAATGTGTGGTGCAGTGGCAACCCGGACCACTGCACTGTGACTGAGGTT
>JAHWFP010217915.1:0-34433 GCA_023313725.1 Lithobius niger | reverse complement strand
GCAAGTTAATAATATATTCTGCCGGGAGCTAGAGTAGCGTCCCAACATTTTTGAAGCTGATTTTTTCACATTGTATGTCTGGAAATTATACATTTCTTTAAAGAGCATCATTTGTAGCTTTCAGAGCGGAACGTCTTTCTAGCTTCTGATGTTGTGTCATTGCTTTATGAATGTAGAGTTACTCTACGTTGAATCGACACAAAGTTGAGAGTCGCCTAAACGAGAACAGTTGTTTTCGTAAATTCTGCGAATCGGGAGTCTGCGAAACGAGGACACCATTTTTAGATGTAAAATTATTTATTTGTTTAATTATTTATTTCTTCTTTACTTTTTATTTTTTTGTTGCAGCAAACGCAGTTAAATTTGATGGTTCAACGTCGATTGTACTTTATTTGAACTTGACCCAGGTATTCCCAATTTTTATTCACTACGGAAATTGCAATGCATCCTGGTTTAATTTTGAAGCGTTTTCACCTTACGTAAGTACTAGAAGAAATAAATAGTCGTGTCACGAAAGTTTATAACCAGGCTATTTGTGTCATTCTTACATAAGCAAAACCTTTTTTTGCAGAATTTATTTATTCTTTTTGGAGTTATTTGGGAGTTAACTCCTGTAGATGATGTTGGAGTAGCTGTACTGTAACAGGCCTATAATTAAAATATCTGGACGAAACGCAGCTTCGTGTTATTAACATAGCTTTTGAAAGGAGGCATAGGGAATGGGGTGATTTCTTTGCCACCGTTGGTATTTCTTGGTTACTCCTCCCTCAGTAGTGTATCACTGCAACAAAAACTATATTCTTCTATATAACTATGTCGTGTAATTGGTTATCACAATTGCTAAAGTAATGACTCTTTATTTTCCCTGTCTTGTAATGACAAGATATTCTACCAGGCATTACTATCAAATTTTCTATCTTCTTGATTGTTGTAACAACGTAGGGTATTGTCATGGGATTCAAGGGTCCTTGTCTCTTTCCTCAGCCTTTTTAGTAGTTTTGTGCGATCGAGTGGTGCGTTTGCAAGCCATTTCAATGGTTCTGCGCCTTACCATCAGCTGAGAGGAAAACCATTTCAGTTTTTTTAAATTAATTTATTACGTATGGTGACACGAAGCCCACTTCTTTGTGACAACAATAATACAATATTACATTAGTATACCTTTTCTTTCAACAAACAATATCCATATACTTTACCTTCTCCTTCATACAAATTATTTTTATTCTTATTTTATTTTATATTATTTATTTTCAGTCAGCATTTTGAAGGTGGCACTTCATTCTTGTTTTCAGTTCATTATAGGTATTAATATTTTTTAGGTCATGTGGTAAATTATTAAATACATTTATTGAGTAAAATTCTTCTCTCATCTTGCCGAATTTATTTCTCCGTGGAGGAAGCTTCAGGTATTTACTTCTTAGTTGTGACTTGTTCTTTTTAGCATGAAGTTTATTTTTTAATTTGAAATAGTTCTTTAAGGTCATTACATACAATCTTAGTTGTACACTACGCAAGAGGTTTTGTGTCTTCCTAATTTCTTTTGTAGGTTTCTTTTTGATTTCATAAGATAATGTTCTAACTACTTTATTTTGAAATTTCTGTAATCTACCAATTTGTGTTTTGCTCGCATTACCATAAATCTCAAGTCCATACAAGAAAATAGATTCAATCCCTGCTGGGTAAACAATTCTTCTACACACCAAGGAATTTTGAATTTACTCATGTCTGGAAAATAAAATCCAAAAGAGAGTCAAGATTTAGATTAATGGAAGTCATAGAATGAAAAGGCTCTTGGTTTCATAATACTTTTACCTGACACCAGTAAAATACGTATTCTGAAGATTTAGAGTGCAGAACAAATATGGGAACTTTACAAAAGTTGTTGCAAATCTTCATATATTGTGCCCAGGAGCACCAGACACAACAGCACAAGCTGCTGTACACCAGTGCCACCACAAGACCAATGTTATGGAAGAGGACGGGTAAAAGATGATGGAAGGGTAATATGACCAACCAAAGTCAGGACATGGCAGTCAGTAAGGAAAATATGATACGTTTTACTTATACAAAGTATGTGGGTGCAAAAGCTTTGGCAAGTAAAGCTAGCTGGAGTTTAAGAGATGCCTTAATAATTGATTCAGGATCCAAAGGACATGTATTAGCAACAGGTATTGGGTTTCAAAACTAGACACTATTGGTGCAGAAAATGTAAGATGAGTGAATAAAAAATATTCATAGTCTGCTATAGTCTGCTATGCGGACGACGTGGCTATCTGGTTTGTAGAGGATTGGTTATATCTGATGGCAGCACAAGCACAGTGTACCCTAGACAGTATACAGGGCTTCCTTGAAGAGCGTGGGTTGCTTCTAGCTCCTACGAAAACAGAGGCAGTGGTATTTGCTCAGTACACGACGGTTTCACTTGACCATGTGCGGTTGCGTGTGGGATATCAGGTGATTTGCCCCAAGTCGCACGTTAAGTACCTGGGCGTTGTGCTAGAAGCGACATTAGACTGGTCAATGGACGTACGTAGGGGAAAGGAGAAAATGCAAGCACGAATGGGAGTGTTGCGTGCGTTGTGTGTAGGCAGGAGTGTCACGAGAGGAGCGCTTCTCGCTGTGTACAGGACTTTTTTGCGATCAGTTGTGGACTACGATCTGCCAGTTCTGGCTTGTTACAACGGCATCTGCAGTAGCTGCAAGTTGTAGTGGATGCATGTCTGCGAGCAGTATTTGGCTGTGTTGCCTCTACCCCGTTTTATGCATTGGGAGTGGAGTGCAACGAGTCACCGGTGTAGTACAGAGCCAAGGAACTTCTAGTGGCGTTGCGTATGCACAATTTGAGTCGTGGACCGCTTGATCCAGTGGGCCAGATCGTACACTATTATGGAGGAGTAAATGACAGAGTGAGGAGCATCATAGGTGAGGCTGGAGCTGGGATCACCCTGTTGTGGTAAGCAGCAGACTGCCCCCTTCCGGTTGCAAGGGCCTGTCCGCTCAGCCCATGGATCTGGTGCCCAGACATGGTGCAGATCTTCGCACCAAACAGCACGGACTGTGCTGTTTATTGTGATGTCTCGTTTTTTACTGGGATACCCAGACAGGAGGAATATGCATAGTGATACCGTCGCTGAAAGTTTCTGTGAAGCGGTATGTGAAAAATGGCACGTCAAGCGTGCTATGTGAGCTGCTAGCTCTTTCGGTTGCAGTGGATGTTGCGGTTGATTTAGAATTATCCTCGTTTACACTCCATACGGATCCCCTGGCCAGTCGCAGACTTCTGCAGAGAGCATGTGAGAATTTAGACGTAACGACCCGTTGATTTACTCTGTGCTATGGAAATTTTTGGTGGCGTCGAGGAATAGCAGGGTTGAATTCCAGTGGGTAAAAGGTCACAGTGGGATACCTGGGAATGTTGCAACAGATGGGCTAGCGCGAGAAGCGATTGCTGAAGAGTGCTCAGTCATTACTCCTGTGCTTTCAGTTCAAAATCGTTGTACTACTGTTAAGCGGTGGTCTTTCTCGCTGTACCAGAAGAACTGGGATTCGGTTGTAGTGGCCAGATGTTATCATGCCTTGCACCCAATCTGTGTGGCGAAGTCGAGCTCTTCATAGGTTGTGTTTCAAGATGCGAAGACGGTTTCTAGGTTAAGAGTCGCGCATACCCAGCTACGTGCGCATCTATTCCGGTATGGCTGGGTGGGTGGGTGTGCTTTTGGTTTGCCAGGTACACACAGAAATGGCAGATTCTGGCTGCATGGATACAAGAGTTGGGAACAATTAAAGGGCTTCTGTCGCATATGGAAGGCAGAAGCCCAGTGTCTAAATTACGTGCTGCCGTGAGTCTAAGATTATGTAGCTAGGATGCCTTTCCTGTCCCCCCTCTTCTTCTGTGAATACGGAGCTGTGCCTTGAGCTAGTGTGCAGGTGAGGAGCATGGAGCGGAGAACTGCTGTGTGGTGAAGTGTCTTCTGTCCCCCTCCCGTGTCTCTACGCAGTGTGCTGATTGTAAAAGCAGATGCAGATAACCAGGAAAAGAAGAGGAAGTCACTGGTGGAATATGGCTTGCTGGAACTTTCTCTAAATGGGAAAGAGAAAGTAGGCCACTTTCTAGTGGTGGGGTGCCATGGTAGTGCTCAGGAGATAGTATAGTTGCCAGTGTGATGAGGCTTGCTGGAACTTTCCCTAATTGGGAAAGAGTAAGCGAGCTGCTTTCCAGTAGTGGTTGTGCAGCAGTAGTGACCAAGAAGAGGATCGGTTGACAGTGTGACATGGCTTGCTGGAACTTTCCCTAAATGGGAAAGAGAAAGTGAGCCATTTCCTGCTAGTGACTGTGCTGTGTAATAGCATTATGGAGGTTGTGTGTGATGCAGACAGGTGCTGTGCTGTGCATGGTGGTTACAGGAAAGTGGACATGGGGGGTATGCTGCAGAGCGCTTTGTACAGTGTTTTACATAATGTTTTATATATTGTTTGATAGGGCGTGCGGCTTCGGGCCACGGCTTTGAATAAATAATTGTGAAAGAATCCATGTTTCAGGTAAATGTGTATATAGCCCAGTCAAATTAGATCAAATGCTCGGAATAATTCATAATAAGCTGATTTTTGGCACAGATGTTCGTAGTTAGATCAAGTTCAACATACTAAAAGTCCTTAGCTGTCCGAATTGAGCTAACGCTGCCATCTTGGATACATGGCGCCCGACATCTCGGTAACGGTTGCTCGAGCGTAAAAATATGTTCTGTCCAAAATTGTAGAGCATTAAATTTTCTACAAAACATATTCTATTCATTTTTTACCTAGATTCAATGATTCAGCCAATAAACGGCATATAAGAATGTTGAAGTAATGCTGCCATCTTGGAAACACGTTCCGAAATCGGTTTTTGTCAATCTATCACGGAAACGGCTGCATAAAATATGTTTAGTCCGAAATTCTACAGCATGTAATTGTCTACAGAAAAGGTTCTATTAGTTTTTCTTTAAACTGAGTCAGTGGTTCAGCAATTATACGGTGTCACAGAGGCCATGCACATGGCCCCAAATGCACTCAGTGTACATCACACTTCATATAGTTGGGTGGCTTGGGGCTCAAAATTGATGGAATTTGCCACCTTCTGTGAAACGCATGAATGTGTATGAAGAGTAACTGGAAAAATAGCTATGGTAGCAAGTTCACAAAACCCCCAGTGGGAGGTGGAGAGGGTGATTTACCCCACCACAACGTTAGTTATAGCGATTTTCATGTTCAAAGTATTCTTGCGAGCTCTCTAATAGGCCGAAATTGATATGCTTAGGATTTTCTGAAAGTTGGGGATATATTCTTTCCATCAATCATAACCTAAATTGTTTAATTTGGATAGGGACCGTCCTACGAACATTTAAAGGTGAAGAGGTATCAGCGAAAGCGTATGGTGACTATCGAATTCAAAGTTCTCTAGCGCGTCCTCTAATAGGCAGAAATAAACAAGCTTAAGATTTTCTGAAAGGTGGTGATCTATTCTCTCCACCAATCATAACCGAAACTGTTTAACTTAGATAGGGACTTTCCTATGCCCATTTAAAGGTGAGGAGGTAATGACGTAGCAGCGAAAGCGCATAGCGATTTTTAAATTCAAAGCGTTCTAGCGAGCCCTCTGATAGCAAGAAATGGACATGCTTTGGATTTTTTTAAAAGGTGGGATCTATTCTTTCCATCAATCCTAACCGAAATTGTTTACTTTAGATAGGGACCAAACTAGGCCTAGTTAAAGGCAAAGAGATAATGGAGCGACGACGAAAGCGTTTGTTGATTTTAAAATCAAAAGTACTCTTATGAGCCCTCTTATAGTCAAAAATGGACCTATTTAGGATATTCTGAAAGGTGGGGATCTTTTCTTTCCATCAATCCTAACCGAAATTGTTTAACTCAGGCGGGTACTGTCGTACGCCCATTTAAAGGTGAAGAGGTAAAGGAGTAGCGGCAAAAGCGTTTGTTTACTTACTAATTCAAAGTGGTCTTGCGAGCCTTCTTATAGCCCGAAATGAACATGCTTAAAATTTTCTGAAAGTTGGTGATCTATTCTTTCCATCCATTCTAACCGAAATTGTTTAACTTAGATAGTGACCGTTCTACGCCTATTTTAACATGTTGCTGTAATTGGTGTAACGGCTATTTTGTGTTTCAAAGTGCCATTGGAATGCTCATATTTGTGTTTGTACCTAAGCTAAAGAATTTCGATTAGGATTGATGAAAGATTAGATTCCTACCGTTCAGAATATCCTAAGCATGTCCAATTCGGGCTATTAGAGGGTTCACAAGAAAACTTTGGATTTGAAAATCAACAAACGCTTTCGCCATCACGCCTTTACCTATTTACCTTTACCTAGACCTAGGCTGGTCTCTGTCTATGCTAAATAATTTCGATTAGGATTGATGAAAAGAATAGATTCCACCTTTCTATAAAATCCTAAGCATGTCCATTTCTTCCTATTAGAGGGCTTGCTATAACGCTTTGAATTCGAAAATCTCTGTACGCTTTCACTGCTACGTCATGACCTCTTCACCTTTAAATGGGCGTAGGACAGTCCCTATATAAGTTAAACAGTTTCGGTTAAACAGTTTCGGTATACCATCAATTTTGAGCCCCAAGACACCCAGCTATATGAAGTGTAGTCCACATTGGGGGCATTTGGGGCCATGTGCATGGTGTCTCTTTGACAGTCTATTTGCTGAACCACTGACTCAGTTTAAAAAAAAAACCGAATAGAACCTTTTCTGTAGAGAATTCCATGCTGTACAATTTTGGATTAAACCTATTTTATGCAGCCGTTTCCGCGATAGCTTGACAAAAACCGATTTCGGGCGCACGTTTCCAAGATGGCGGCATTAGATCAACATTCTTCTACGCCGTTTATTGGCTGAATCACTGAATCTACGTAAAAAATAAATAGAGCTTGTTTTGTAGAAAATTTCTTGCTCTACAATTTTGGATAGAACATATTTTCAGCCCCGAGTAACCGTTATCGAGATATATTGAAAAAACCGTTATCGGGCGCCATGTTTCCAAGATGGTGGCGTTAGGTCAACACGGACAGCTGAAGACTTTTAGTAAGTTGAACCTAAGACCATTGCGAACATCTTTGCCAGAAATAAGCTTATTATGAAATAGTCCGTGATTCGACTTAAATCTGGTCTAATTTTGACTGGGCTAATAGTTTTATATCAGACTAAGCTGCGTTGTTAATTTCGAAATTGGCAGTTGGAAACGATGCAATGGCTTATTTAATTCGCAGATGAAGGCTTTCAGAGCTGTGCTGAATTGTTTCAAAGCGGACAACAACAATCACTGCTGAGCACGAGGCTGATCATTGTTATCTTGCAAAGTAGCCGTTAACAATCAAAAACAAAATAAAACAATAATGAGCCATTGTTAGGTCGCCATAGGCCGCCGATTTACTTCCTTCCTCTCCCAGAAAAGAAACGGTGCATCCTGTGATTTCGACCACTGGATGTGCTGATTCAGTGAGTGATGGCAACAAAAATCAGCGTTTGTAAGCCAGTGTCCAAGGTTGGCGGTAGGAGGAGGAGGAACAATTCGTAAATGTTTACAATTACGTCCTTTTCTGTCCTCTCAGTAGGATCCTAAAAGTCAACGCTTATTTGCATAAGTGTGTCAGGAAAAGTGGTTAATTCATGGCCGGCCTCGTGCGTAGCACGGGTTTCCTTTAGTCATTAATAAAGAAATTTGTCTTTAAGTGAAGAGAAATGAAACTGCAGTAGTGGGTGTTTCTTGATAAACTTTGATAAAACTGCAGCAGTTATGATGGACGGAATTATCAGTTGGACAAGTCTTCGTTGGTAGTTCAGACAAGCTGACAATCCAAATAAATGCTGCCTTCATCTTCACTTGTAACTTCTCTTTATTAACTCATTCTTCTTGTATGTGGGAGGCAGACAGTACCTCATGAGCACTGTGCTGCCAACCTACGTAGGAGCTTAAATTTAAACTTAAACAACAGGGGTACACGACATTTTATAGTATTTTACATTGATTCCCAGGGGGGTCGGGAGGGGAGGGGGTTGTAGACGAAGTTCTAGGTTTAGAATGACGAGAGAGCGCGACATCTTAAACAAATCTAACAAACTAGCTGTACCCCCGGCGTAACATACGCTGGTCTAGCCGGTACTGTAGTGGGCAAAATGGGCAAAATGGAATAAAAAGGGTGCCGACTGCCCCTGCCTCCTCCTCAGAACTCCCCTGCGACCTACCCAGTTGTATGGTCTGATCCCCCCCCCGCCCCCCCCCCCGTCCCCGACCCGGATACTCCTATTGAGTAGTCGGAATATCCCCATCCCTGGTCCTTCTCCATTTTAACCGCTGCTGATTTGTTTTTTTCTGGATGTAAATGTCTTTTTTCAATGGAGGACGCTCAATTGCCGGTTTCTCCGTTCTGATACCAAGCGCAATAAATCCAACAACGGTCGTGCATGCAGTGATTGTTACTGAACCAACTTTGAAACTCTTCAAGTCTTCTCTAAGAGGTAGCATTATTAAAGCAATATTTCGATTGTTACTGATTGTTACAGGCCACACCCGTTTGTTTGACATTGTCGGTCGCTCGCCTTCTTTCATTGTAGTGCATAATTCATAATGATGAATTTGCTTGCCCAACCTAAGCGTATTATCTAGACACACGCTAGCGTGTCGCCGCCAAGTAACAGTAGATCATCCCATTGTAGACATCCGATTGTTTAAAATTGATTGTTAATGATAAAAATGCGGCTCACTAGCAGACATGTGTCTGTTCTGTAAGCAACTGAAAGCATATTTTGGCATGTTGAGGATAAATCCCAATGCGACAGAAATGTTTCAAATTGTGGAAAATGTAAGGGGAAGGGTCAGAGATTAAGAAAAACTAAGTTTTAAAGGATGAGTGTCCACCAATCATAGAGAAAAAGATGCGTCAATAACGTTGTTTTTATGTTACTGTCTATCTAATAAGATTTTTCCCATGTTAAATCCCATAGACTTTTTGCTCATGGCTAGCGCAAAATTGCGAAGGCCTACGTACCTGAATTTTTGCACACGGATGCATGTTGATCTGAGGATGGTCCTTTTGTTGGTTTGGGGGTTGTAGGGGTCAGGACAAATGCGTGGGAGGGTTTTGAAATTTGCCACCGGCGAATTTAAATTTCGTTTCTTTTCCAAGTTGCAACCAAAGATTTTAAGCAACAATGGCTTGAACAATCAAGACTGGTCCTAAGATTTATTGTAAAAGCCTGGACGAACTAAAAACTGAACTGTAACGAAGGACAAAATAAAGAAACATTAACGTTGCCGTGGATTGCGTAAGAATAAAGGCATGCACGTTAGATGATGGTTACGCAACAATACGAGCATACACGAGCTAATGGGTTTTTTTTTTGTTAATAACCCAAAAAAAAATGCTTCGCGTTCTGCTGGTTTAGTAACAGCGACCTTCGGGGGTTTCTGCATGACTAAATGTGAACAAAATCTTGAAAAATTAAGGGGAAGTTGCAGGGATAAACAAAACAACTGAAGGGGATGCGCTGATTGAGTGAGCAATGCGAACGAAATCAGCGATTGTTAGTCAGTGTGTGCAAAAATGAGATTGAAGCATCCTAAACAGACGGTGTAACCTTATGTGCGTTCGCAGTCCTATGAAAGTTGTGATATCCACCAAAAATCAAAACTGGTAGTAAAATTCGCCAAGTTTCCAAAAACGGTCGGCGTTTGAAGGTAGTGATATCATTCCACCAGGAAAGGCCGCCAAGGTTAATCCTATTAGCCAAGTTAATCGCACCGAATAATACTTTGGACGTTAAATGAAAACTTGACCGCTAGTAGCAATCTTCTAGTTTTCATTTAACTTTCGAACTATTAGTATATGCGATTAACTTGGCTAATAGTATTAACCTTGGCGGCCTTTCCCTGGTGGAATAATATCACTACCTTCAAAGGCCGACCGTTTTTGGAAACTTGGCGGGTTTTACTACCAGTTTGGGTTTTGGGTGGATATATATAGATGACAATTTTGTGTCTTATTTCGTTGAGTGTAAAGGCATCGGTCTCACGAGAAGAATAAGTTAATAACAAGAAGTTACTAGTGCATAATATAAAGACAGCATTTATTTGGATTACGGCTTATCTGAACTAACAACAGAGTAGGTGGTAGGTGAAAGGTAGTATGATAAGTGGTATGCCATAACAATAGGAAAGTGCCTTGCCGTATGTTCTTTGACACAGTGTTTTGTACTATTGTCTTCTGTCGGATGCGGTTAATGCCTGGATACTCAATTCTGTTAAACCAAAAATGTGTTATTTTTCAGAGCAGTGTGTAATGAAGCATGTCGACACCATGTAACGCGATCGGGCACTAGTTTAATCAAAAAATAGCGACATTTCTACTCTGACATAGGAGCCATCTTTTGGTTTTCAAACATAAACAAGCGGCTGCAGCGACTGCCTAGTCGCACCGGTCTTCTGTACAGTTCCTCCACTTCCAATGTTGAGGCGCACACCTTTATCATGCACTACAACAGCTATCTCTATTATACTAATCTAAAAGCAGTAGCCATCACAATTGCCGGTTAAAAATGTGTTAGCTTTTAGGCCTATTTTAAATTTTAGGCGTGATTGTCAGCTTTTAGGCCTACTTTTAACCAGCAGTTTTAATTTCGTAAGTAGCTGCTAACGGAAATATGGATTGTATAGTAAGCCTATTCTTTTTTGCAACACGGTGCGCCTTCAGGCACACAGTTACAGTGTTACAACGTAACGCGCAACGTAGTCTATATAGATCAGTGGTAGTAGGGAAGTGACGAGACAGACGCTGTTGATGAAGCCAACAGCGGCTCGTAGCAACTTGACGTTGCCATGGTAACATGATTTTTGGCCTAATTTTCATTTTTTAGGCCTAATTTTAAAAATGCAGTTTTAATTTCGTAAGTAGTAGATAGGCATAATGGAGAATTTGGTTCGACGGTAAGCTTATTCATTCATGCAACAATGCGACGAGACTATATTAAACGAAGCTAAAATCCATTTGTTTTTAATGAGGATTTTAGTTTATGATTTTAATTCAACGATCAAATGTTATTATTTAATTTAGTTACATTGAAGAAGTCTATTAGCTATGAGAAAGTAGCGATGTTTTAATTTGCCATGTTATTTAACTAACTTCTCACACTGAACCTAACGTTGTAAACAATGGTCTTCAATATCTGATACCGTTGTGAAGTTGAAAAAAGCGACGGGCTGACGGACGGACAAAGTCGTTGCAATAGTCTTCTCAGCCGGTACGGTTGTACAGAAGACTAAAATGAAGGTGCGTTAGGGTATGATTGTATAACCCAACGCACTTTCATTTTTGTGTTTTCTTGTCGAAAGATGACCCCCCCCCCCCATGTGAGAGGAAAATATTGGTATCTTTTGTATTAAACTAGTGGCCGAATGACATTCCATGGTGTCGGCCCGTGCCTTCTTTCACTCCGATCTCCGCATTAGTCCAACTCCTTATTATTTCATAGGGAATACCATTCAGAATTGCGGAATACTGTGAAATCAGAGAACATATTGACTACAGCATTGTTAAAGTATGTGTAAGTAGGATACATACATAATTGCCCATATGTGCGCAATGGTCTATGCTGTTCTTTGATCTGCTGTTACGTGACTGTAACTTATGGTGGGATACGGTTAACCGTTGGCTTTTTTTTTTCAAATGGCTCATTATCGTTTTCAAAAGCATTAAAAATACCTACACATCATTCATCCATCTCTTTATTATTTCATAGGGAATACCATTTAGAATTGCGGAATAGTATTGTGAAATCAGAGAACATATTGACTACATCATTGTTAAAGTATGTGCAAGTAGGATACATACATAGAAGAAGAAGATGACGGGCTTTATTTAAAACATAATTAAAACAAAATACATTGATAGTGGGTTGAAGACCAAGGTCTTTTACGAGCCCAGTACAAAAATAAATTGAATAAATGACTACAATGACTACAATGAAATAATAATAATAAAAAAAATACATACATAATAGTTAATTGCACAATAGTGCAATCACACATAGGCGAATGTTAAAAAATTAAAGAAAATTACACAATAAATTATTCGGAAAATGGAAAAAATAGGAAAAAAAATAAAACTATGCAAAGCACTGTAAAAAAAACAGAAAACACCTAAAAAAATGACGTTAAACAATGTAAAAAAAAAAAGAATCTAAATGCAGAATAAAACGTTATAATTATATAGGTAAATGGAGAAAAATGGAATTCAATTTTCAGGTTAGTAATGTGGCATTGGTAAGGCAGTGTTTAAAATAATTTTTTTTAAAACTATGGGCACTTGAGCTCTGGATTATGTCAGGAGGAATGGCATTCCAGATGGTGGATACTTGACCAACCAAAGACATCTTGCTGCTAGTAGTTCTACTAAAGGTCTGGTGACATTTTAGCATGTTTCTAGTAGGATAGCTATGAACATTAAAATTGAACTTTACAAGATTGTGTCTGTTTTTATAAATATAGACACCACTTCGGTAAGTGATAAGATCATGAATAGGAAGAATGTTCAGTTTAAAGAAAAGTGGGAGACTATGGTCTTTTGAAGGTCGATGCAAAATGATTCGGATAGCTTTCTTTTGAAGTTTTAATATTCGTAATTTATTCGTTTTTGACGTGTTCATCCAAACAAGTGTACAATAATTTAGATACGGTTGAATAATTGCATGATACAGTTGGGTAAGACATTTAGTAGGTAGCTCGTCTCTTAGTTTATGTAAGATACCAACAGCTTTAGAAATTTTGTTGGACATGAAGTTGATGTGGGGATTCCAATTAAGATGTGGGTCAAGTTTTAGGCCTAAAAAGGTAATGTTTGAGACCTCCTTTAATTTGCATTTATTTATTACTAAATTAGGCATGTGGTTGCAAGATTTTTGTCGGATTCTAAAAATCATAAAGTTCGACTTTTCGATGTTGAGAGACAATCTATTCAAATTAAACCAATCAGAAATTTTATTAAGTTCAGCATTTATGGTTTTCTCAAGATTTTTTTAATCTTTGCCTGAGAGATATAAAGTAGTGTCATCCGCAAAAAGAATTGCAAGCAAATTGGAAACAGCTGGCAACTCATTAACATAGATTAGGAACAATAATGGTCCAAGGATTGATCCTTGAGGAACTCCACAATTAATAGGTTGTCTTGTAGAAGAGCTGGCTTCGATTTGGACATATTGATTTCTATTTTCAAGGTAACTTTCAAACCACTTATTTGTAACCCCTCTAATACCATAATGATTCAGTTTATGCAACAGACGGTTGTGGTTTACTGTATCAAAAGCTTTTCGCAAGTCAATAAAGATGGCAACAGTATAAAGATTCTCTTCAAAAGCATTAACAACATCCTGAACGAATTTGAGTGTTGCCCCTTCAGTACTTCTTCCAGGTCGAAATCCATATTGACTGTTAGTAAGAATATCATTATTGTCAAGATAAGAGTAGAGGCGCTTAAACACAACCTTTTCAAGAATTTTTGAGATCACAGGTAAAACCGAAATAGGTCTATAGTTGTTTACATCATTTTGGCTTCCACCTTTATGAATCGGTATAACTTTTGCTGTTTTAAGGTCATCAGGAAACTGCCCTTCAGCTAAACTTAGATTAATAATTTCAACAAGAGCAGGAATAATCTGTGGAGCAACTTGTTTGATAATATCAGTTGTAATCTGATCATGACCAGCTGATTTAGAATTAGCTAAGGTATTGATAATAGAAGTTAACTCAGGACCGGTACAAGGAGACATGAAAAACGATTTGCTGCTGGGCTGCGAATACATATCTGTGACGGTTTTATTAAGATTAGGGATAGCTTTCTCCGGATTACCACCTATGGAAGTAAAATAATTATTGAACTCTTCTGCAATGTTAGAGGGATTTGTAATTGATTCATTGTTTTTAGATAGAGTCTTAACCGAAGAGTTGAATTTATTTTTACCCATGAGAGTGTTAATAATTTTCCATGTGTCTCTGATGCTTTGGTTTGCAACTTTAAGTTTATTATCAATATATAATTTTTTCGCTTGTCGTATAATTTGTACATGTACTCTGTTAAATGACTTGTAACGTTCTTCATCTTCTGTCGATCTGGTTCTAAGGAAGTCCTTATATAACTTAGCTTTTGTTTTAGAAGATTTAATGATGGCTGGGGTAATCCAGGGATTAGTTGTGTGTTTATTGTTTTTATGTACAGTCCGGAGAGGGAAACAGTATTCAAATAAGGACTTAAAAGTACTGGCAAAATGTCTGTACACTACATTAACATTAGTTTTTGTATCTGGCAGAAGTTTGTGCGAAGTAAGTGCTTGCCTGAATTTTTGAATGGACTGTGGATTGATGTTTCTAATTTTAAAGTCAACTGATTTAGGCGAAGGACAAGTCGTCACTTTCTTAAAGAAAGTAGTGTGAATCGTGATCATATGATCAGAAATTGGCTCAGTCAGTACTGAAGCAATATAAGGGTTTGTATGGTTGTTGCAGAAAATATTATCAATAAGCGTAGCAGACGTCTTAGTAATTCGTGTAGGAACTGTAATGGTAGGAATTAATCCGGTACTTTGAATTAAATCAAGCCAGTCAGAAACGCTTGCGTCTTTCTGATAACTAAGTAAATCAAGATTAAAGTTACCAACAAGGTAAAGTATATCTTTGGAATGACGTATTTTAGCAAGCATAGAAGACACACTTTTGCTAAATTCATCATAATTGGTGTTAGGTTGTCTGTAAATGACTCCAATTACGATATTCTTCTCATTAGCATGACGAATTTGTATAAAGAGTGATTGCGCAATATAGCGATTTGTTTCAAGTTCTAGGTCACTTCTACGTTTGAACTGTATGCCGTTCTTTATATACAACATTACTCCGCCATGATCATTATTTTTTTTATCTTTGTTATTGCCAAGATTTACGAAATTATCCAAAGAATAGATGCCTTCGTAGCCATCTGGAATCCATGTCTCCGTAACAGCAATGATGTCTGGAGAACAATTAAAATCATGGATGAAGGATTCAAGCTGATTAAAATGACCATGCAGGCTTTGAATGTTAATACCAACAACAGTAAAAGGAGATGAGTTAATGCTGTAATCCGAACTTAAATTAATAAATTCAGTGCATGAACTGTATGCTGTATTGGCCAAACTATTAGTCAGTAAATTGGTGTCAACGTCAAATCGTCTTATATGTTCATCATCAGAAAATACTTGAGAAAAGGAGTTAATATTATTATTGACAGCACTATTCATAAAAGTGTAAAGGGTTAAAAAAAAAACAAAAAAACAAGGAAGATAAACTGAGTAGGCTAATGCAACCAACGCAAGTGAACAACAACAATATTTTAACAAGTAATTAAACTACTAATAAATTAGTTTACTTCAAATAACCTAAAATTAGAAGGAAAAAAAAAAGTAGGGATAATCTTAAGGGAAAATTCTTCAAGATTACGGTAGTGAAGGCGCAGGACATGACAGAAAACTTAAAAAAAATAATAATAAAATAAAATAAATGCCCACATGTGCACAATGATCTATGCTATTCTTTGAGATGCTGTTACGTGACTGTAATTTATGGTGGGATATGACTTTTATTCAAATGGAACATTTTAGCTTTCAGAGCATTAAAAAGACCTACACAATCTTACCCACGCAACCAAGACATGGGGCAACATAATGTTAGTCACAAATGAAGTGTGACTAATATGAGAGGCAAATCATACACAATACACTGATGAAAAATCATTCAATATGGAAATATGGCTGGAAATGTTTCCAGAATACACTGAGATTTCTGATCGTAGACCTGACTTCTGGTCAACACTTACATTCACCGGCAACACAGTCTGTTCATGGCAGATGATTCTGAACTATATCAATATAAATTGGAATTTTTACCACTGTATCAATGGGAGGCAGGTAGTTCTCCCTCTCACACCAACCGTTTAGAGGTTTGAGGTAAACTGAATTCGAAAAAAAAAAACAATTTAAAAACAAGCTAGACTAAAGTTTATGATCTGATTTTCATTCCAGTTTACCGACAGTCAGCACTTAGAATACTAGCTGAGAGTCACTCATATCTTTGAAATGAGTGGATTGCAATACAGTTGCTTGTTCTTCTACCCAAGACAATACTTTAAAATATTTTGAATATGGTATTCTCTTTAGCAAACTGTTTAGTCCAACCAAAGTATTAACTTCTGTTTTGCAGATGGGTTTTCACGCTGAGAATGTTCCTCAGAAGTATGCAACAATATTTTACCATCGTACGTTTGCATTGGGAGTGACTGTTACCAATCGTCTCATCGTGAAGCAAGTAAGAGCAGACCTTTTACAGTGGTTCACTATTTATAGCATAATGACGTAATTGGGCTTCTGGGTTGGATTGTTCATCAATCTGTTTGTACGTGATTTTTCCTCTGGGAAATTAATGGCTACGAAATCTCTGAAATATTACACACTACGTTTTCCTTTCTATTGTGTGTTAGGCGACTTCCAATTCATCGCCTTTTCCACGGCAGTAATATACAGTCACAGTTAATATAATACACCCAAATTAGTGGGTTCCAAGTTAATGACTTCTATACCTAGTGACTGCAGCAGTTACTGCAAGTATTTCAATAAAGAAAACACAATGGGGCCCAGATTTTAATTATTGACCACGACTCCTTCAAAGAAAACAAACTTTGTGCATGATCTTGTTTAGCTACTGTTAACTCAGTAAAAATGGCAATGAAATACTTTTCCTGTAAAAGGTCTGGTCCTTTTCGAATTGGACTTATGCAAAAGGATGTGTAATGAATCAGGGATATTCACGTATCTCATTGGCTGCAGCTCACGGATGTCAACTCTGCGTTACTATTGGTTAAGGGTACTATGTAACACTAAGGCTTCCTAAAATCTATAAAGACTTTACCATAAAGAATCATCTGTTTATTCGCATTATCTGTTTAGCCTCCTATAGCTCTGTTGCAATGTAAAAAGGACTGCTCTAGCGGCTGAATTGAATTGAGGACATAACTTATGATGTGTGATACGAATATTTTAAACGTGAAATCGTTGATGAAGCCAACAGCGGCTCGTAGCAACTTGACGTTGCCATGGTAACATGATTTTTGGCCTAATTTTCATTTTTTAGGCCTAATTTTTAAAAATGCAGTTTTAATTTCGTAAGTAGCGGATAGGCCTAATGGAGAATTTGGTTCGGCGGTAAGCCTATTCATTCATGCAAGAATGCGACGGTTAATTATTAACGTTCACAACAAATGGCTAAACCATGCGCAATGGCTGTTTGCCGTGACGTCACCATGAGTTAGCCAATGACGAACGAGAACAACGGCTGTTTGGCCATCTGATTGGACTAGCCCAGTCACGTGACATGCACGTCACAGCAAACAGCCATGGCGTGTGGTATAGATGTTACGTATATCTTAGTGCCATAGACATCCCAATAAAAGCTCACAAGGCGAAATTTGTTAATTCAAACAGACGAAGAACTAAGCTACGTGTTTATTGTAGTGTATATTGCGCTACAACTTCTTCTATTGTCATTAAATTGTATTAAACGATATTTTCACGTAGTACTATATCATCCGAATACTTCAAGGAGATTCACACTTGCGTGAAATAATATTCATTTAGTGTTGTTACACCAGTAACTTTAATTATGAAAAGAATACGTTTTTGTGCGTTCCGCTACTAATACTGATCAACACAATGAGTACAGTTTGTAGAGTGTACGTTTAGCATGCCTGGCGACAGTTATTGAAAGTTTTGGACTACGTTGTTCACGTTTTGTGACAACGTAAGCGTCAAGCCTTTCTTGGTATTAGGAAGTGGTGATAACGCACAACGTATAAACAACATGATGCCTACAGTGATGCTTGAATGAGTTGCTGCGATTGCTGAACAGAACTTTGGGTTGCTCATTTTATGACTCATCAGTGAGCTCTCTGTAATTATAAAGACTTGCAAGATAATCCTAGCACTCAACTATATTGGGTAGAACTAAAGGAAACAAAGTGAAAATTCAGATACTAAAATTAGCTATTGGAGCCTCAGAGTGTAGATATACACCTTATGTATCCACAAAACAACAAGTAACTTAAAATTAATGAAAGCGAGATGATCAAGTTGGCATAATTTTAAGGTTCTCGGAGGCCAGTGCCGGAGGATTGTGCCGAATCAGAGGAACGGATTTGCAACCGCTTGCACAATAGACTCTGGGGTAATGGGTCTGCCAGGATCCCCTGCAAGTTTATAAACCATAAATCCTAAACAAGGTCGAAAAAGAGCAAAAAACTACACTAAAAAGATCCATCTATGTAAAATAACTACTTTTTCTTCCTTGATTATTGTATTTGTTTCTTTATGTTAATGAGAGGGACAGAATATTATTTTCAAAACGGAGCAATAAACACTGTCGGGGATTTGTGATCATTTTGCAGTGTCTCCATCGTAATCCTTTTAATCTTCTTTTAACTTACAGTTTTTCAATAAAAAAACAAGACATAATCCATGTGATGCAGATCCAAAAGCATCTTTTTCTGAAGTGGAAAAATGTGTTGAAAGCAAGTTAATGAAAAAGATAAGTTGCAGGTAAGTATTTAAAAAAGAATACTTTTCAGAACACTATTCGAAATTGATTAAAAAGGAAATAAGTCTATAACACATTATTTAATTTATAAAAAAAAACTGAATACAGTGAAAATAAATAAAAACAGTTTATTACTGCAGTCTAGTAACGAAGTCTAGGAATTTTAATTTTGGGGACCGTTTCTTGGTACTATACTTAGCCTAGCAGCCTTGACGTTATTCGCCGTACTTAAGTTTTAAAACAATGTTCAACAAAAGTACAGGCATTCGATCGTAAGAGGCAAAACTATAACGTCTGCACTAATGTTCTAGTATCTAAACCTAGAAAAAACACAGCCGAACATTAAGACCCAAGTGCAAAGCTAGCTTTCAAAAGGTCATCATAGATCCCGAACAAAATGAGTGACTGCAGCTGTAAGTGATCAGAATTATGACTTACAAGTTAACTGGACGCTGATTCGAATCTCTCCACTGATCAAAGACGGAAAGCTAAACGCTCAACAAGAGTTAAATAAATACAGATGCAAACCTATGTACGTTGCCTTTTGGGCTTTTATGACAGACTGCCTGAGCGGGGAATCGAAACCACGGCCTTTGAAACCAAAGGCTGAGGTCCTAACGCTGAGCCATATTTTTTATATGTGTATGTTTATGTGTGTATTTATATGTATGTATGCTCGTGTTAAATGATGCCTATAGACGTTTCCTTTTGGCCGTGTCAGTATGGCTCAGTGATAGTACCTCGGCCTTTGGTTTCAAAGGTCGTGGGTTCGATACCCCGTTCAGTCAGTCGCACATGTAAGTTCAGAAGGCAACGTAAATAGGTTTTCATCTGTATTTACTGACCAAAGTAGTGAGAAAAACAATTCGTGGTATGAGATTTTGTGATGTTTCTTTGTTTAAGCTGCCGTTAAGATGAGACAGCTAGCTGTATGTAGTGGTAAGAAATTATATGAAGAATGGAATTTTAAAATTATTGTTTAAAATGTCAAGAGCGAAATTGTTTAAAGCGAACGAATTATTTAAAATGTATCCATAGGTTGTGTTATATTCTTTTTTGAACTTAGAAGTGCTTACCTATGTACATTATCGTTATTTAATCTTTAGTGACATAGATGACTGGTAAATAATAGGTAACATGTTATACCATTATAATGGTGATTAGTGGCCGGCCAGTAAAACGTCATAAATTGTTTTTTTTTTTTAATATTCGTTTTCAGAACCCCATTCATTCAATTTCCAGCACTTCGACCGTGTCAAACTGAGTTTGAATTTCAAACTGTGACTAAAATGTTGTTGGAAGATTTTGTTTTGAATAAAACAATCTTGAAAGCCTGTATGAAAAAGGTGAGAAGACTCTGCCACGAATCAGTCTCAGTCATTGCGCGCAAGACAGATAGTCACGCAGGGTATTCAGATGGTGCTGGAATAACCATTGATATCGACGACCAGTTCTTTGAGTCAGTCCATGAAGAGTATATGTATAGTTTTGCTGCGTTAATTAGTGATGTCGGCGGATCTCTCGGAATATTCCTTGGAATATGTGTGTTAAGCATTGCGGAACTATTCGAAAAAATCATCTCGAAAATGGCAAATCTCAGGGGAATTAAAAATGTCAACAAACTTTGGTGTTGATGATGCAGCACTTACCTCCGCAGTCAACAAGCTATTTTGTCAGTAGAATCACGTGAAGAATAGATAGAAACAAGAATGATATTTTCTCGATGAATTTCTTGAACTAAAGTTGCCAGACTCATCAAAAAATATAAAGTTGATATTAAAATGTATTTATTGTTAGAAATGCTTGACTAAGTCTTTGCAACCTGAGTGTGCATAAATAAACGTAGATTGTCGTTAAGTATTTAATAATGTGACACCTGAACACATCACTATGTAATAATGAAACTGTGTCCAATCATTACAATCAGTATGAAGACGTGTAATAAATTAATTTTACTTGTGATTATAATGAATTTTTTACACATCTTCAAATATGTTTACAGCAGACATTTTTGGCAGCAATTTTTGTTCTGATATCACTAATTTGATTGGCTGAAACTTGGCGGGTTCTTTCACACGTGTGAGTGTTTTTTTTTTCAGATATGAAGTTACACTAATTATATTAGTTTTCAAGGGAGATCTCTACTAACAAGACTAGCTGGGGTCTTTATTGTTAAAATCAGCAAGAATTACAGCTCCGTTATACAACCTGATTTGTCATTAATACACCGAGATCTACTAATTCATTTATAAGAGAAATACTATTCACTGATTTTTTAGGGATTTTCTATATGATATACAAGGAAAAACACAAAAACAAAAGGCAATATCATACTGTTGTTTATCTTAACAGCTTAAAGTAAATATTGTCATTGTTTAGTGACAATAAATGATCCTTTCGTAGGTGAAGATTCATAAACGATTTGAAAAAATTATACGAAAGACTGAACCCTAAACCCTCTTTATTGCAACATACTAAAATGTTTAAAAAAATATTTCACCAATTAAACACTTTCATTTACACACTTAACAAATATTGACTGTCGTGATGTAGACTGCTTCGAAGCAGTAGCTGAGCTCACTTCACCATTTAGAGTTGTTTCATAGTATAAAGAATCTTGCGTTAGGTGGGTATTCTCTGCACAGCACAAAACTCAATAAGTAAACCAAAAATAATTTAAAAAAAACCACACACTCTGAAAATAATATTGGAAATCACTGATACAAAATGTTAATGGAACAGCCAAAGAAGGACACGTTATACTATATTGATGTGTAATTATTTCTGAAACTTGTGTACCTGTTTGGCTCCCTGAAAAATTCACTGTACTCTTTATATTTCAAATTTGCAATTGCTTTACTTAAACGTTCATGATAATTCGAAAATCAAAAGTCCAGAATTCGCGGACAGCAACAATGTATTTCTTTTCACTAAGGAAAATTGGAAATTAGCCACAAGCGAAAATCATACACTAGAAATAACGTAGTTCAGTAAGCCACCTTTATGCACTTACGGTTTCGTCGGAGTGGCATGACCCGGAATCGAACCGGCTACCCAGTTTGCCCCAGGTCACCAGGTTATTTCTACCGTATTTCTATTAACTGCGTTATTTCTAGCGTATAATTTTCGCTGTTGACTAATTTCCAATTTTCTTTAATAATATTTACAGCGATTTATGTCTATTTATTTTTTCTTTTCACTCGCAAAACATTTTAGAAAAATAGATTAAATTGTGAAAAGTGTTCAGTATTAACTGAGTAACTGATTACCGTGTTCAGTATATCATGACGACCACATACTTTAACAAGAACACAGCTGTTATCTATGGAGCTTGATTTTGTACAACAACAACAACAACAACAACAACAACAACAACAACAACAACAACAACAACAACAATAACAACAACAACAACAACAACAACCACAAAAAACGTGATAATTATCGGTTGGTCGGTTGGCCGTGTTTTATTGTCGGTTAGGTTAGAAACCGGCTTCGGCATTTCACTTGACGTAATGAACTGGTTGGGGTTTGGCGTTTCACTTGCCGGACTTTCGACCAGTTTCATGCCTTCTGGCGCGGTGCGGTGCTAACTTTGGACCTCCACCACTGCCAAACGGTGCGTTTCCCCCCCAAAATGGAAAAGGAAAACATTACTCAGCACGTAATTCTTAGTCCATTAAAAAAATCATTAACATAACCTAACCAATTAACTGCCCCCATGCAGTATGAAATGCCAAACCCCAACCAGTTAACTACCTCAGTATGAAATGCAAAACCCCAACCAGTTAACTACCTCAGTATGAAATGCAAAACCCCAAACTTACCTAACCTAACCTAACCTAACTGACAATAACAACAAAACCACACAAAACCACACGAAACTGTCAATAAAAACCCGCATATCGAAACCACCCAATAGAGAGCTGTGTCTTTCGTCTATGAAAATAATAATGTTGCGATTTTTTGCATAAGAAGTTTATGTATTTCTTTACGAAATTCTTGCACGAATCTGACAATAATAACCCGCCTATCGGAATTGTTTACGAAAAAAAATATAAGGTGCCCTTCCGGCCCGGCAAGGATTTTAATCTTTCTTACCTTTTTTTTTTTGTTTTTAAGGTTCCTCAGATCGTGTAAAACTCGTTAAAAAATTAAAACTGAAATTTTGAAATAAAATGGAAAACTACCTAGTGGCGTGGCGCGCCGAAAAATTATCGGCGGCGGGCAGCGGCAGCGTGCCGAAATTATTTTTCATGAGCAACGGCGTGCGGAATATTGGGAAAACGATCGGCGGGGATAAATTTTGATCCTAACGTAAATTCCACATTGCCAATTGTAGCATAATACACTCGAATACAATTTTTACGTTCAGAGTTGTCCCACCTACGTTTCATAATAAGTATTCACTAGTTTGTTAGTCCAGGTGGTCCAGAGTTGTGGCCATTCCTGGTCCAGCGTCGGATCGATCGACAACGACAGCCAAGTTGATATTAGAGATAACAAATACATGACACAACAAAGAACACAACTTACTCAGAATCGGCGCATGCGCAGTCCAATTTATTTAGGATAAGCGGTCTTGGAAAAGCCACCTACATTAAAGGCCGTATCGTATCAGACCAAAAAAGGCAACTAAAATCAACAATTGACATGGAAGCAAGCGCAAGTTTGCTAGGTGCTTGCTATCTCCACACCAATCGGCGAAATTTCAAATTACCGACGAGGGTGCCCAAATTCTGCCAACCGATGACGCCACTTGGCAAACTTGCAGCCAAGGTATTTGTTTCGCCTTCTAGCGGAGCATTGTGGAAGGTAAAGACGATGCGGCCTTTACTGTAGGTGGCCATGTCTTGGGTGATGCGGAGTCATACCACGCCGACCTCGCTTGCTGGCGTATAGGAGCTTGATTATGTAAATCAAGCTCCCAAAAATGGCTGTTTCAATCCCATAATAAGAGCTAAGCAAAACAACAACACCGGGATAATCTTCACATGAGGTCTCGTGACCTTAAAAAATAGGTCCGCCACCCGTCCGTCTAGAAAAGTGCATCATCATAAGTAAGCCAACTACTACAAGCTGTTCTTTTAAATAGACGATTCCTACGAGAAAAACTGTAGAAAATTTTTCTTCAGCAACAGGGTTGATCCTGCATGGAATTCGTTTAGTGAAGAGGCAGTCTTAGCCGTATCTGAACATACTTTCAGAAAACAAACATTGTTTCAAAACCTTCTTTCGACGACCAGAATTTTGTGAATGACGGCACTGGTTCTTTTATTTCACTGGGATGGTTGTTAGTGGTCCTCGGACCCTTCCTCACTCCTTTTCCTTTTATTTTGGCTATCAAGTCTTTTATTATTATTATTATTAGGTCAATGCAACAACCAACTGATAAAAAAGCAACTGTTAACTTTAACGTGTTTACACATAGATGCAGCATGTATACTTTGCTGGAAGTATACGACAGCCAATCAAGGTCGCTGGTGACCTTGAGTAATAATGATACAATATTTTTTTTTAAATCTAGCGAATGTGGGTCAAGTCCATCTGTTGATAAATAAAGGAATAAGAATGAATATGCTCATCTGAAAAACGAACCACAAAATAGCATAAAAAAGATGTGCTATTTTCTTGAGAAGAGATCGCTCCAAAATGCATAATTTTTTAATTTGCTTTTATATTATATTCTTTATTGGCACAGCCATTTAACCAAAAAAAAAAATAAGTCGATAAAACTACCACTCTGTACACTCTTAACAAAATGTTTTTATTTTGTTTTCTTCGTCTTGTTTGGAGTTTACTCTCCCCTATCCAATTCCCAAAAAATAATAATGATAGATATCGTCTAAAATGGACATAATTTTAAAATAAAAACATTTTAGAATCAGAATGTGTTGGGCCCATTATTGTCAGAGACAGTTAGATACTGCCCGGGACAAAAATGATGACAGCAGTTCGGCCTGTCATTATTGCAACTTCATGAATTAATCTGCACAGAATTATGTACGAAACGTTCATAGCGGAAGTTCAACCATAAATTCACTTAACATTTTTAACGTCAAGCATAAATTAACTGATAACAATCTGTAATATTAACGGACTGCCATGCCCATTGCTGTTGTTTAATAATGATAGGCTGCCAAGCTGTTAATCAATTTTATGTTCTTTAGACACAAATTCATATTGTTCGGCTCCATAGCCTAGCCTGGGAATTTTTAATTTTTCACCTAAGAGTTTAGTTCCGGTTATGAACCAGGTACAACATTAATAATAACTAGAGGAAGCCCGTCCTACGCACGGCTGGTGTTAGATGCACCATTTCCAATATTCTGGATATTTCACCGAATTAAGTTTCTTCACTCCCGTTTTCGCGCACACTAGCTAAGAAACGCTTTCACGGCATTAAGTTTCTTCAATCCAATTTTTGCGTACACTGGCTGACAAACGCTGATTTTCGTTCGCTTCGCTCACTCAATCAGCGCATCCCATGGCTCAAATCACTGGATGCACCGTTTTAAAAATTGGCATGCCCAAGTATCGTTCCCGGGAATAACGCAGCCCGGACCCGTTTCCCGTTTGCCCGGAACTCAGCTCTGAAAGCCTTCATCTGCAAATTAAATAAGCCATACCATAGTTACCAACTGACAATTTCATTACATTTCATGACATTTATTAGAGAGCCTTGGCATGGCCATGCACACTCTGACACGCTAATCGAACTTACAGTAGAAATTAACAATTCATTTCACCAATCAAATTTCATTTTACCCATCAACAATCAACGGTTTGGACGATAGTTTTCAATCCTTAGCACGTGCACCAGGAATTGTTAGGCACCGTAGCAAAGACATTACATAGCAGAGGTGGAGTGCATAGTGCACGGCTTGTACACTCCAGTAAGTTCAATAAATAAATAAATAAGACATTACATGTGCACGAAAACAATGAGAAGCGATTAAAGTGATTCTCCGGCCTTTTTCCTTTTTTCCTTGTCGGCTCCTTTCTTATCATCTCAGCCGGGATCCAGAAATATTATGTAGATAATAATCTAGACACACGCTAGTGTGTCGCGCCAAGTTAGGCAACGATCATCACAACAAACATCACATCAATTCAATTGTCGAGGTTGTAAACCATTGTAGCGCGGCGCCATAGCGTCAGTGTCTTATATCTTGAAGCATAGTTGGGCACATTCCAGGTACTTGAAGAAAAATCAAAATGCGGTACAAATGCTTAAATTGTATTGAAATCAAGAGCAATGACCCACCTGACAAAAATTAACTCGTCTAGGAATGCCAGATAAGCTGCTTTCAATGCAAAAGCTTACCCTCAATAACGTTGTAAATGTGTTACTAGGTAATAGCTAGCTACTAGCTAACTAGTACTAGATAGCTAGTCCGCTCATCCTCATGTTAATTTCCATAGGGTGATTATTCATCGATACCGAGATAACGGGAAGGCCTCCAGCTATGAAATTGGACGAATGGCTGCAGTACGATACGAACGGTGTACCTTTTTAAGGTTTGGAGCTTAGGGGTGTAACGAGGATGGCGTGGGATGGCGCGTAAGTACGAAAATATTGTTATAACCATTGTTAGTATTGTCGGCATCGTCTCTCATTGGACAGCCAAAGTTGGGACAATGGCAACGTATATAACCACGTGCGTGCCTAGACACACACTAGTGTATCACGACAAATCTAAACAACGTTGCCAAAGACATTGTATTCACGTCCAGTTCACGAAAAATAAACCAACTGTAAAAACAAAGCAATATAAACAAACCCCAAAACTGGTGAAGAGGCCACTAAGTTGAGTGGTTCGGCCCTTCAAAAGAGTGATATCAACACACCAAAACTAACGAAATAAAATAAATTACAACAAAATTAAAACCAAACCAAAAACCTGTAAAGAGGTGACCAAGTTGAGAATGGTTCGATCTATAGGCAAAAGATAGTAGCAAATTTTCTTGTTGACGTGCCACTTTATTACACATCTGCACGGTAGTGGAGTTGAGTCTAATACAGTTTAAAAAAAAAGGACTGATATCATATCAAAAACCAAAACTGGTACAAGGGGCCGCCAAGTTCCGAATGGTTCGGCCCTTCAAAGGAGTGATATCAACCCACCAAAACATTCGCCAACTTAATCGCACCGAATAATACTTCGGACGTTAAATGAAAACTTGAACATTGCTACCGAAAGTATCAATGTTCTACTTGTCATTTAACCTTCGAATTATTAAGTGGTGCGATTAACTTGGCGAATGTTTTGGTATGTTGATATCACTCCTTTGAAGGATCGAACCATTCGGAACTTGGCGGCCCCTTTTACCAGTTTTAGTTTTCGATATGATAATAAAATTACCGAAGACGTGGAAGGGCGACAGAAGGGGAGATCCCACTAATACTGCTCCTATATTAGAAAGAGGTACGCATTTGTCGAGCACTTTTCACTCTTTTAACAGGTTATTACAGGAGGTGAATGTGATGATTATAAGCCATGCTTTACTGCAGGTCTGTTTTACTTGATGGATATCCACCCATGAAGTCAATCAATATACCGTTAGCTTAGCCCAAGCTAGTATTGATAATTAAAAAAAAAAAAAAACGGGGGAAAACCGTTGTACATTAAGTGGAATGAAACTATGAGAGTTTGCTTGTGGAGTGAATTCGTATTGGGATGTGTAGATAAACAGTCATTTGAGAGGCTAACATTTAATTTATAGATTTAAAAGTTTCGTCCACAACCTAGTGTTTATAACCGTTTTACACATCTGCAAGCAAATATTGATTTGGTGCATAATCATCACTTTTATTGGTGGACTACAGCTTTTGTCGCTTATGCACAAATGTTACGGAGCGCCGACTCCATTTAAGTGTAGCCAGCCAGCCACCTGCAAGGGCTAGTAGGTCAAGATTGATCTCCCTGCCACGCCAACTAGCCACTTCCCTCGCTCGTTCAACTCCATTCAATCGATCGCTTGTTGTTGCAATGATAGAAAAAAATACCACGCGTCACGTTTTGTGCATATTACGGCTGCCACTTCGTGTTCAGGTTATTTAATACACACGCATCTCTGTGTTGATTCACACGTTTGTCTCACAACGCACCTTTGGCTAAAACTGAGTGAAAACGTCTCGAATGCAGAAGACTTAGCTGCATGTTGCTGCAACGTTAGCGTTGCTTCGTTGTGATTGGCTGCAACCCAGGAAAGCTACCTACCACTGGCGATACAGATCTTGGCTCGGCAGATACGTTCGAGATGAGCAAGATTTGCTAAGCGTGGGCCTCGCGTATACAGCATTTACTACAGTAGGCCACACTTTTCTTTATCGGTATCGCTAGGTTCACTATCTGCTAAACGTAGAACAGAATGAAGCCAATATTTATTTTGTTTCACCGAGTTTGCATTATTCTTAATATTTTTTACTCTACGAGATGCGAATGACGTTCTGTTCGTAACTTAAATTTTATCTAACGGCAATAGAGCAGTGACATTTGCCGCCATATTGGCACCCCTTTGGCACCAGCATGGGTTTTGGAGGGCATAACTACAAGGCGCACTCCCTAAAAATGGAGGGAAAAACAACGAAAGAGCGGATTTCTTAGGCTTAAAATAACGTTGTTTTCTCCAACAACAAAAATCGCGCGTTTTAGGTCTAAGAAATCACTCTTCACAGCATCGGCTTCAGTATGACGCCCTTCTGTTTCTCTCTGCAGTGCCCCTTGCAGCTAACCCATTAAGGCTCCAGCATAGAGTTATATACAATAATACTACGTCGTGTCACTGCTCTATAGTACACATTTATGGTGCTAAATCGGTTTCAACATTATCTCACCGTTTTTTCTTGATAGACAGTTTAAACGTGACCAGCCCGTCGTGCATCTTTCAGTTCCAATACAGCTTGTAATCGGCATTTAAAATTTAAGATGACTTCTAAAATTTAAGTCGTAAGAATGAACCACGAAGGACATTCTTGACAGTTCTTTTTCTAGCTGTGATCATTAACACCACGATTTGTGACAATAGGCTTTGTTGAGCCGTCTGGCTGGAATCTATATGTCTCCAGTGTTTTTTGCAGTTGCTTGCAAAACCATTTATTAACAGTGTTGTATAACCGATGATGAAACGTGCTATTGTGGTAGGTCAGGATAGACCTCGACGTTATTTGTCAAAAAATGCAAAATCGTCAAGAGAAATTAACATTCAAGGGTTGTCACAAATCTTAAACTCTGAAAATAGTATCGCAACTCGGTGTGCTTGGTTCGTAATTTTTTTTAGTTGCTTGGGAGCCTTTACGTACCAAGTAACGGACAGAATTTTACTCTATTTAAGTGAGCCGGTAACAACGTCCATTGTGTTAACAAGAAACCAATCTCTGAATTTTCCTGCCTTTACCATTTGTCCATTACACACAGCAATGCAACAGTTAATGCGCTACACTGTGTTGTATTTGGCCCTGAAAAAGCATGACACACTTAATGGAATAGTACGCCCGGAAAACCTATGTCCATTTGACCACCCTAAGTTCAACTCCGTGTACCATACATTGGACGATACGATTATAAATATGACTGATGTTTGGCCACTTCTACATTTGAACAAATCAGCAATTTCAGTTCAGGCACACGTAAGTACAAGTATAGATTTTTTTTTAAATCAACTTTTAAATTGTTGGTTAAAATCAGTTTAAACTCTTAAGTCGGCAGAAGTTGAAGGTTCGTGTTTTTTTTTTTAATAAACAAAATTCAATGATACTATGTCCTCTGCACAAACTAATGCTCGTATTAATGAACGGCCTTAGTTTTGAACCTTACGAGACGTTTTTGAAAGAGAAAGAAGTCTATATAAAGGAAGACCCGGGTGAATCGATCCGGGAAACATCGGATCACTGCATTGGGCCGAGATAATGGACTGAGTAGGTCCAATGCCTACTGAAAAAAAGCTGCAAGTCAGTCACCCTACCCTGGTCAGCAATGAATAGTGTGGAGTTTGCCGGGGGTCCCCTTTCAAATAACTGGCCAGACCTTCATGTAATTAGGCTGAAGTATGTTGCTACCTGCATTTAAAGCTGATTTTTAAAGACATTGTTCAAATAGTTTGAGAGAGGGGACTTGCTACCTGATAAGAACAAAGCAATCCCATAAATAACCAACACTGTAAACAATCATATACATGCAGTCTCGGACTGGCCATACTGGCATTGTGCCATTGCACGGGATCCCACTTGCTGCTACACCTTCGGCGTCCCTTGGGTACTTTTTTTTTGGACTTCCAAGAAATATCTTTGCATTTTTCGGAGTTATTTTCTGCTGATCAACATTATCGTACTTATTAATTCCCCCCCCCCCTCCTCGGCCCCCCCCCCCTCCCGTTTCATGCAAAAATATTGTAACTGCAAATTCCGTAAACACTGATCCAGGCATCGTAACTTTATAATGGGATTAAATTAATCCCTCTACCTCTTTTTCCGTCAAAGCGGAGAAGAATGACGCCAGAGTGACAAGTAATACGAGAACTGAGAACTGAAAACTGAAGCTACCATAAGGAAATACTTGTGTTCAGCAGCTATGATCGAGAACATGCTGACATTCAATTTTGTCTCTTAGGCCACTAAAATAAATTATATGGTTCTCAGGAGTAGTGTTAAAATAAACTGACACGGGCGGCGGTGTGTTTTTTTTTTTTTACATTTTATTCGTTGTTTTCACAAATGCTGGTGATGACATTTTTGTTTGCCAAACAAAACAACAATTCAGTAGCTTACGAGTAAAATATCTGGAGTTTAGGCAATGTTCCACGTTCACAGAGCGAATATTGCACACTGAATAAAATTTCTTTCTTTACATCAAGGTTGTTAGTTGTGACACACCTTTCAAAGTCTGTTAGATTCGTTTCGAGTCGATCGTGTGAGTGGAGCAGTCGGTCGATATGGTCGTCGACGCCATTATGAAGTGTTTGGTGATAGGATGTATGCGAGATCGGATTTTTTTTAAGACTCTGGTATAAAAAATGTCTCATGCGCCCCAAAAAAATCCACGCGTGCCGATTATTTAGTCCAGTCAAAATAGGACTTAAGGTGGAATAAACTCCCAAAGTCTTGAAACTTTGTAAGGTTGTTCGGGAAGGTCTAGCAATGACGATATCAAAAGTCCGGATCATTTGGAGGTGAGCTGGCTTTGCTAGACCATAAAATACCCCAAAAATAGATGACTTTTATTAGTTTTCCGTTAATATCTCGGAATCTGCGGGTCCTACCAAAAATGTTCCCTACAAAAATGAAAGACGACATAATGTACCACAAAATTGATTCTCTTCATTTTTTCTCTAGCACCAGTAGTTTTCGAGATATTCGAGTTCGAAAATTGAGAAATCTTCAAAATTGACACTACGTGGTGTACATAGATCAGGTGAATACACCCTGAACTCATTTAAGTTACTACACGATCACATAACATCAAACACTTATTTACCGCTATACATATTTATTTACTACATATGCAGTTATTACATGAAGTTACTACATATAACACATCACATCGTAACATCAAATCAAGTCGAGGTCAATGTCCTCCTCCTAAAGGTTATCGTCCTCAACAGTTGGTGTCAGACTCTTCAAACAGTCAGCACGGCAGTTGTGGCAGATAGCAGTGCAACTCATTCTGATTTTACCGCACCTATACTTGTTTCCACAACACGTGGTACATCTGTTAAAATATGAAGCTGACACAGCCTCAGGAGCTACAGAGTCTTTGATTCCGTAGGCACAAGGTTGCCATTCTGCCTAGGCTCCTAACCCCAAAGTGCAGCTAGCTGATAACTCATTACCCATCCAAAGTGTTGCAGTTGGTGGAAAACACGAAACGAGTTTTGCACAGCTGCCCCTTCTGTGGGAGTAGTAGCTCCGACTCCATATTGGTAAAAGACTTTGAGAGGTCATGGTGCCTATCCAAGTTGAGGGGCGTTGTAGAGTAAAGAAAAAACTGGTCTGCCTCTGCTACCTTGAGTAGTTGAACACATCTGCTACTCAGCGTAATGCTTCACGTTGCAACAACAGTTTGTAACCTACTACTTTCTCCTTCCTAAAGGAAGCTTATCTTGTCGCACCCTGTCAATGCGTGAGCAAACAGTAGGACATCTTTCAGGACCTTTTGTTGTTTTGGGTTAAAGAAATTACCTGTGTTCCTACCTTTCTATGACCTGGCTTGTAGAAGAATATAGTTCGGTGTGTGGCTCTCAGAGCTGTAAGAAGAAATATAGATCTATGTCTTCTCCAACAATGGCTACATTGTCCTGTCACTCGCTCTGGCGATGTCGCTCCTGACAATTAGAGTGTCAGCATCATTAGGTCTTTAAGGCATTTCACGCACGCATTTCATTGTCTGTAGTGATTCCATGAGTGCCCTGGAGTCCTTGGCGAATTACAATCCTCGGAACCCCTTGACACAACGTGTCCAAGCTTTACTTTCCCGCTTGCCTGGCCAGCGGAAAACCGTGCTTTTCTGCTGGATCCCGGGCCATGTTGGGATAGCAGGGAATGAACAAGCTGATTCTGCTGCGAAAGGGGCCCTTTCTGGCCCTCTCGGTAGGGATCTCAGCCTTGTTCCCTCAGATGCCTTTCCAACTCTGCGTCTGAGGTTACACGCTTTTTGGCAAACCTTGTGGGACAGACAGGACGGTAATAAGTTACGGGCCATTAAAGGCACTGTCGAGGAGTGGCACTCGGCGTGTCGCCGCAGTCGCCGTGAGGAGGTTGTGTTGGCCCGTTTGCGAATTGGTCACACCCGACTTACTCACTGTTTCCTTTTGCGGGGGTTTGATCCTCCTGAATGTTCTTGGTGTCGACGGCCACTTACGGTCCGGCACTTACTTGTTGATTGTCGCCATCTTGATGGTGTTCGTCGTCGGTTCCATCTTCCGCATGACATTGCGCATCAGTTGGGCGATAAGTCTGTCCTCCTGTCCGGTGTTTTTCAATTTTTGCAGGAGGTACAGATGTATGACAAGATTTAGATTAGGGGTTTGAATAACATCTCTGTAATGTGTGGTGCAGTGGCAACCCGGACCACTGCACTGTGACTGAGGTTGGCGCTAATGACCAAGTTGTCGACGCGCCATTAAGCCTCAATCCCCCCCCCCCTCTTTAAGGCATTGTACTCCTCAGCCATTTAGTTGGAGGAAAGCATCTTGATCAGCCTGGCCTTATGTTTGTTAGATTGAAACTGATGTAGCGGAGGCAGGACACAGATTTTTCTTGAGTCTGTAGAGAGCTCCTCCAACTAAACGTCCCTCAACTTGCATAAGCGCCATGCCACTGTAGATGGAAAATGAGCTATTGCACTTTGGAGTTGGGAGTGTAGGCAGAATGGCAATCTAGTGCCTTCTGCAACCATGAAGAAAGATGCCCCAGAAGAGTGAGTTGCACTGCTATCTGCCACAACTGCCATGGTGACTGTTTGAATAGCCTGACGCGAACTGCTAAGGACGATAAAAGGAGGAGGAGGACGTTGACTTCGACTTGATTTGATGTTATTGTGTATGCTTTTCATGTTACGATTCGATGTTATATGCAGTAAATAAATATGTATAGTGGTAAATAAGTGTTTGATATTATATGATTGGTATAGTAACTTAATGGAGGTTAGGGTTGGTTCACCTAATCTATGTAGACCGCGTGTGCAAGAGCTCTGCCAATTTCTGAGATTTCTCAATTTTCGAACTCGAATATCTCGTAAACTACTGGTAGTACAGAAAAAATAAATAGGATAACGTTTGTGGTAAATTTTGATCCCTCTAACTTTTGTATAGAACATTTTTTGGTAGGTCTCACAGATTCAGAGATATTAACAGAAAACTAATAAAAAGTTAGTTTAATAATAAAAATAGGATTTTGTGGTCTAGTGAAGCGAGTTCACCTCCAAATCATCAGGACTTTTGATATAGTCATTACTAGACCTCCCCGAACAACCTTACAAATTTTCAACACTTTGGTATTTTATTCCACCATTTGTCAAATTTCAGCCTTCGTTGACTGGACTAATTATATTCACTCCTCGTTTGGTAGTTAGTTACAAAACGAGTTGTAGCATGTTTATTAATTCTACGGAAGTTCATTAAGACTATGTACACATTCAGATGGTGGACTGGCAGGATACCTAGCTGTCGAAAGAGTTGGAATGAATGATCACGATGTTTTTTGAAAGTCATCACTCGAACAATATTTATTTGGAGCTTGATAACAGGATCAACAACCATTGAAAATGTGTACATAGCCCTAGATTTTGTTGTCATAAGATTCAACTTATTTTGCAATGTTCTCCATACAACTTGTGAACTGCTAACCTGCTTTCCATTTTGCAATACTGCATATTTTTCAGATAGAAATACAGATATTATAAGAGTTTGGGTATAAGGTGCTTCAGACAGTTTAACATACTTTTAACGTGGTACCAACTAATCAAACTCAACAAGAATAAGTTTCTGTTCTCGACCGTTCTATCGTCAGTGAAAAGGGGCACCGGAATTGTATCGACACGGAGTCACGTTAATTCCTGGATTTTGTTAAATATCCGGATGTGGGAGCCGTAATTACCGTAACTCCGGTTTCTTAATTTGCTTCAAAAGTGTTTGAAATAATCCGGAATTGTGGCAACACGTAGTTACCCTAACTCTTGATTTTTCTAAAATACAGATCCTTGAAAGGGAGCCGGGATTACCGTAAATACGGAAACGAATTATACTTTAAAGGTGCTTGCAGAAATCC
>JAHWFP010217914.1:11995-27365 GCA_023313725.1 Lithobius niger | reverse complement strand
ACGGGGGGGGGGATTGAGGCTTAATGGCGCGTCGACAACTTGGTCATTAGCGCCAACCTCAGTCACAGTGCAGTGGTCCGGGTTGCCACTGCACCACACATTACAGAGGTGTTATCCAAACCCCTAATCTAAATCTTGTCATACATCTGTACCTCCTGCAAAAATTGAAAAACACCGGACAGGAGGACAGACTTATCGCCCAACTGACGCGCAATGTCATGCGGAAGATGGAACCGACGACGAACACCATCAAGATGGCGACAATCAACAAGTAAGTGCCGGACCGTAAGTGGCCGTCGACACCAAGAACATTCAGGAGGGTCAACCCCCCGCAAAAGGAAACAGTGAGTAAGTCGGGTGTGACCAATTCGCAAACGGGCCAACACAACCTGCGCCTTCCAGATTCAGATTCAGGTGCTGCCGGTTTACCCGCCGTGCATAACACAAATTTTATTGGTAACCGTAATCTGACAACACTGAGTACCCTGGCCGAGCTTCAGATCCGTATTAAAAAAAACACTAAAGACGGGAAAGGCTTTGGGTATGGATTAAATCCCAAACGAGTTTCTAATTAATGGGGCGGGGGCTAGTATCCAAACCAATAGCTTTTGGAACTGTTCAACATTAATAGGGATACCGAAATAATCCCCCAAAGCATGGAAAACCTCTTGGGGAACCCTCATTCTCAAAGGACACGGTAATACAAAGGATTTTATTAAGGACTACCAACCAATTAGTGCATTAGCAATGTGTGCCAACTCTTCCCTGCAATCTTGCGCTCTAGGAAGTAGAAAATAGTAACCTTTCTACAAGGAAGTAGAAAATAATAATCTGTTGGGCGAACTACAAATAGGCTTTAGGAAAGATTGGAGGTGCGCTGGTAATTTGTATGTAATAACTGAATTAATGCAAGTGGGCTCATAAGACAGGTAAATCATTATAGGTACTACATCGAAAAGGCTTGTGATAAGCTTAGCAGAGCAGCGATTTGGCAAACCTTAGAGAATACGAAATTTGATTAGAAATTTGTCAGAACTCTTTAGAACCTGTATCAAGGAGGAAGGTTAAAATACTACTTGGGTCAGTGGGAAATTGATTGGATTGAACCTGTTGTATGTATGAAATAAACAAGGTTGTATCCTGTCACCAAAAATCTTTAGCTTTAAGTGAACTTTCTTACAGACTGATACAGAGTGGAGCAGGGTACGTTTTGGACGATGATACTAGGCTTCCAGGTTTACTGCTTGCAGATAACGCTTTCTAATTGAAGAGTCACCTATTGGACTCCAACAAAAGTTATTAGACGTAGCATTTTCTGTAAATTCTGACCTAAATTTAAAGTTCAGCCCAGGAAAAACAAGTGTGATGCTAAATGATGATGCTCTTTACGAGTGGAACTTGGGTCTTTAGAAATTGCGGAGTGCTCGGAATATGTGTGTCTGGGCATTACATTACAATCGAGCAAAAGTGTGTTTAAAAAAAACCATAAAGCGAATGTTATAGCAAAAGCTAATAAATTATGTGACTGTAGCATATGTAGACTACAGAAGTCATAATAAGTATCTCATTGAGCGAACTTTATGGAAAGGTGTTACAGTCCCTGGAATAACCTATGGAAATGAAATACTTAACACAAACAGTACCTTTCTTTTAGAATTGGACTTGGTTCAAAACAGGCTAGGTTGTTTCTTCTTAGGAGGGAGTAAACCCAGCCTTCTTAATAGCGTGCCGGGGGGACAAGGGATGATCTAAATTTTAGGATCGAGCTGCAATTAGCAAGTTAAAATATCTAGGTTCATTAACACTTATGGGCAATGGCAGGATTGCAAAGGAGGTTTTTAATGTAGAGTTCATTTCATCTCTAACGTCCAAACTTGACGAGTTGTCAGAGTATTAGGATTGTGAAGTTACTTATCATATATTGACGTGTGCATCGGTTAATATAGTCGCTTCCAGTCCCTTCCAGTCCCTTCCAGTCGTGTCCAGTCGCTTCCAAACTTATTAGAGATCCAGCCCAATGCCTTAGCTTTCTCTCTCGGCATTTAACTGTAAAACTCACCACAAGTTGAGGATTTCTTTAAAACACCAAAGGCAGTGCACTCCTATTTCAGGCGAGAAGTTGATTGTTACCCTGTAACGGACATGGTAAAATATGTCGTGTGTGTGAATTGGGGGGTAGATGAAACATTACAACATTTTATTTTCGATTGTCCATTTTATTCTGGACCAAAAACAACTGTTGAAAAAACTGAAAGCCCACTTCCAGGTTATCACTTCCAGGCTCAAAGCTGCATCCGGTTCTCGGCGCTGCAGATATTTTTCGTCAAGATCAGTGATGGCAACAATTATACCTCCCAAGCTACGGCCAATATTATATTCGACTTCAAGACCATCACGACAGCTCATTGTTGAGCAACATTTATCCATAGCATTTACGTTCTGTAACCAACATTCTTCGAAATCGACAATCGTTTTTCATCAGTTTGTAACCCAACAACCATTGTATCAAAGCACGTGAGCTTTTTGACTTGGAGACCCAAGAGCCAAACGCCAGGTTCTGGTATGACATTTTCCAGGCCCTGTTTATCAGCACTTCTAAAATAGAAATTTTGGAATGCAATTAGAAATTAACCAACCTTCCAAATTTACCATGCCCATAAGTTGACGGTCGGATTTCTTCACAGCCAAGTCAACCAGCCCCGTGAAAAAGGCGAGCTAAATGTAACATCAAAATGAAACTGGACCATCCGAGCTTAATATTGCATCATGTCAGTGGAATATCAATTTAGAATACTATCCGATAGGCTGTAGAGAGGACTTCAGGCTCAACCTTCCTGCATCACTTACAGGCCGTTAGGTCACTTCTTGGGCTCAGCAACTTCAATCAAAACTTAATTTTCCATACGAGAGTTTTTTTGTCCCACAGCTGGAAAAAGAGAAACGACGTCCTACTTTCTCTGAATTTACATACTAAGATCGTATAAATCAAGACTACTGCTTTCAAGCACTATTTAAGACGACTACTTTTACGAGTTAAGTAAGAACCAACGACACCACGGTCTGGTAGAGGGAAGCATTGGGAGAAAACTTTAAAGTTAGCATGCGTCTCGAAGGAGCAGCTTCGAGACTGCCTTGAGCCAGCATTGACTGTATTTCCGCCAGCATAAACACGGAACAATATAACAGAAGTGATTATAGAAAAGGGAGAGGAGGAGTATTAGCGGTGACTTGGGTATTTGAGTCACAGGATTCGCTGATTGAGTGAGCGAAGCGAACGAAAATCAGCGTTTGTTAGCCAGTGTGAGCAAAAATGTGAAGAAACTTAATTTAGTCAAACATGGACATACACAAGAGCTACCATACCTAACCACCCGTGTTGGAAACACCACCCGTGCTTCAGTTAGTTAAAAGTATAAAGTTTAGGTGGTAAAAAAGAAGAAAATACCCTGGGCCATCCACTAGGATGCGCCAGTATACACGCATACGTTAGCAAAGAGTACTAAAACACGTGCCCTTACAGTTACTAGTCGCACGTCAATTTTTCCTAACGACAGTATGCAACAAACCGACGCCAGAGGGTGCCTGAACATCAGACCGCCAGTCGCGTGGGAATGGATGTGTCTCCTTAGGTTCTATCCCTATACACCACGGATCAGTCGATGATCCGTTCAAGAAGGGCACACAAGGCGATAATGGGATGTTGCATCTGGAAGATTCTTTTCCTCAGTCCAATCCCGTCTTCATCCATTATTAAGGCTATTGTGTTGGTCATCTCTTTTATTTGACCTGTCCACTTACTCCCGCGCCCTCTTATCTTCTCTTTTCCCCCTCTAAGGAGGCGTTAATTCTCTCGCAATCCCACCAGATGTCGTTAGGGTGACAGAAACGTAACTCACTCAACCCTCCTGTCACTGTGGCAGGATGAACAGAAACGGAAACTTAAAGGGAATTTTGTATCGACGGATGGCGGCGTTAAAGGGAAGAAAAGTTTCAAGGGATGGGAAAAAAAGCAGGATGGTTATGATTTTCATTTTTCCTTAATAACGATGTGTGAAAGGGCATTTTGTATCGACGGGGTGGTGGCGTTAAAGGGAAGTAAAGTTTCAAGGAAAGGGGAAAAAGCAGGGCAATTGTGATTTTCATTTTTCCATAATAACGGTGTTTGAAACGGAATTTTGCATCGATGGATGGTGGCGTTAAAGGAAAGAAATGTTTCAAGGGAACGGAAAGAGCAGGACAGTTGTGATTTTCATTTTTCCATAATAACGGTGTTTGAAAGGGAATTTTGTATCGACGGATGGTGATGTTTAAGGGAAAGAAAAGTTTCAAGGGAAGGGAAAAATCAGTACAATTGTGATTTTCATTTTTCCATAATAACGGTGTTAGAAAGGGAATTATGTATCGATGGATGGTGAAGTTAAAGCAAAGAAAGGTTTCAAGGGAAAGGAAAAAGCAGTACAATTGTGATTTTCATTTTCCCCTAATGACAGTGTTTGAAAGGGAATATTGTATCGACAGATGGTGAAGTTTACGGGAAGAAATGTTTCAAGAGAAGGGGAAAAAGCAGGGCAATTATGATTTTCTTATTTCCATAATGACGATGTTTGAAAGGGAATTTTGTATCGACGGATGGTAGCGTAAGAGGAAAGAAAAGTTTCAAGGGAAGGGAAAAAGCAGCATAATTGTGATTTTCATTTTTCCATTATAACGGTGTTTGAAAGGGAATTTTATATTGACGGATGGTGAAGTTAAAGGCAAGAAAAGTTTTAAAAGATGGGAAAAAAGCAGGACAGTTGTGATTTTCATTTTTCCCTAATAATGGTGTTTGAAAGGGAATACTGTATCGACAGATGGTGAAGTTTAAGGGAAGAAAAGTTTCAAGGGAAGGGGAAAAAGCAGGGCAATTGTGATTTTCATTTTTCCATAATAACGGTGTTTGAAAGGGAATTTTGTATTGACGGATGGTGAAGTTAAAGGGAAGAAAAGTTTAAAAGCATGAAAAAAAAAGCAGGGCAGTTGTGATTTTCATTTTTCTCTAATAACGGTGTTTGAAAAGGAATTTTGTGTCGACGGATGGTGAAGTTACAGGGAAGAAAAATTTCAAGGGATGGGAAAAGAGCAAGACAATTGAAATTTTCATTTTCCCGTAATGACTGTGTTTGAAAGGGAATTATGTACCGATGGATGGTGATGTTTAAGAGAAAGAAATGTTTCAAGGGAAGGGAAAAATCAGTACAATTGTGATTTTCATTTTTCCATAATAACGGTGTTAGAAAGGGAATTATGTATCGATGGATGGTGAAGTTAAAGCAAAGAAAGGTTTCAAGGGAAGGGAAAAAGCAGTACAATTGTGATTTTCATTTTTCCCTAATGACAGTGTTTGAAAGGGAATATTGTATCGACAGATGGTGAAGTTTACGGGAAGAAATGTTTCAAGAGAGGGGGAAAAAGCAGGGCAATTGTGATTTTCTTATTTCCATAATAACGGTGTTTGAAAGGGAATTTTATATTGACGGATGGTGAAGTTAAAGGTAAGAAAAGTTTTAAAAGATGGGAAAAAAGCAGGACAGTTGTGATTTTCATTTTTTCCTAATAATGGTGTTTGAAAGAGAATACTGTATCGACAGCTGGTGAAGTTTAAAGGAAGAAAAGTTTCAAGTGAAGGGGGAAAAGCAGGGCAATTGTGATTTTCATTTTTCCATAATAACGGTGTTTGAAAGGGAATTTTGTATTGACGGATGGTTAAGTTTTTGGAGAAGAAAAGTTTCAAGAGAAGGGAAAAAGCAGTACAGTTTTGATTTTCATTTTACCCTAATAACGGTGTACGAAAGGGAATTTTGTATCGATGGATGGTGAAGTTAAAGGCAAGAAAAGTTTCAAGGGAAGGAAAAAAGCAGGACAACTGTAATTTTCATTTTTTCCTAATAACTGTGTTTGAAAAGAAATCTTGTATCAACGTATGGTGAAGTTACATGGAAGAAAGGTTTCAAGGGATGGAAAAAAAGCAGTACAATTGTGATTTTCATTTTTCCCTAATAACGGTGTTTGAAAGGGAATTTTGTATCGACGGATGGTGGCATTAAAGAAAAAAAGTTTCAAGGGAAGGTAAAAAGCAGGACAATTGCGATTTTTATTTTTCCACAATAACGGTTTTTGAAAGAGAATTTTGTATTGACGGATGGTGAAGTTTAAAAGAAGAAAAGTTTCAAGGGAAGGGAAAAAGCAGTACAATTGTGATTTTCATTTTACTCTAATAACGGTGTATGAAAGGGAATTTTGTATCAACGTATGGTGAAGTTACATGGAAGAAAAGTTTCAAGGGATGGGAAAAAAGGGGGACAATTGAGATTTTCATTTTTTCCTAATAACGGTGTTTGGAATGTAATATTGTATCAACGGTTGGTGAAGTTAAAGAAAAGAAAAGTTTCAAGGGAAGGGAAAAAGCAGGACATTGTGATTTTCATTTTTCCATAATAATGGTATTTGAAAGGGAATTTTGTATTGACGGATGGTGAAGCTAAAGGTAAGAAAAGTTTAAAAAGAAGGGAAAAAAGCAGGACAGTTGTGATTTTCATTTACCCTAATAATGGTGTTTGAAAGGGAATATTGTATCGACAGATGGTGAAGTTGAAGGGAAGAAAAGTTTCAAGGGAAGGATAAAATAATTATAATTATGATTTCATTTTTCCATAATAATGGTGTGTGAAAAATTAATTTTTTAATTAAATATTTAATTAAATAATTAAATTTTTTTCTTTAATTTTGTATCGACGATGGTGAAGTTAAAGGGAAGAAAGGTTTCAAGGGAAGGGTTAAAGCAGGACAACTGTCATTTTTATTTTCCCGTAATAACTGTGTTGAAAGGGAATTTTGTGTCGACGGATGGTAAAGTTAAAGGGAAGAAAAGTATCAAGAGAAGGGTTAAAGCAGGACAACTGTGATTTTTATTTTTCCCTAATAACTGTGTTGAAAGGGAATTTTGTATCGACGGATGGTGAAGTTAAAGGGAAGAAAAGTTTTAAGGGAAGGGTAAAAGCAGGACGAACGGTGTTTGGTATACTTTTTTGACACTCTCTTTCCATCCCTATTCCCAACAACAATACTCGACCCGAAAACGTCAAATCAACGTATGTAAAATAAAGACATGTATTGTAAGCGTACGTAACAATTTTCCACGTTAAAAATTTTTTTAAACGTGTTATTCAGATAGGTGTAACTTAATTCTCGTAATTTAAAAATTAAAATTAAAAATTTGAAAAAATTAAAGGCTTGCGCGACTACCTTAAGGAAAAGAGGGTTAAAAAGGTAATTCTTGTAACAACTAGAGTAAAAAAGGGAAATTTTTTGTATACTGCTACTTCCCATATGAGAAAGGGAAGTAGCAGTACAGATATCATTGCAACGATGGCCCAACATTTTACAGCAAAAAAAAGGATTAAAACCACCAACGAAAATGTGCCATT
Organism: Lithobius niger; assembly: GCA_023313725.1. Lineage (NCBI taxonomy): Eukaryota > Metazoa > Arthropoda > Chilopoda > Lithobiomorpha > Lithobiidae > Lithobius > Lithobius niger. The sequence goes on along the minus strand of JAHWFP010217914.1, from coordinate 19,902 downwards.
AAAAATGTATGTGGATCCTTCTGGTATTCTTTTATGCTGGATGAGTTATAAGCTTGTAGGGACTTAACCGTACGACAGCAAAAGTGTAGTTATTTGGCAAAGACGGTAACGATACTCAGATAACCACAATATTGTTTAGTTAAATCCATGTCAATAAGAATTCGAATTCCTCCTGAAGCGATAATTTTTCCGGTTGCTTCAAATTTATAATATTATAATAATAGTTTATTGTTTACAATGCTCGAAGTTTTTAAACAAAAAACTTGTATGAGCTACAATACAGTACATTAAAAAGTAAGCAAGCAAATGAATAAATAAATAAATAATATAAATAATATAAATAATATAAATAATATAAATAATATAAATAATACTAATTACTTAGTGTATACATATTATCATTACAGTGATTATTAGTTTCATAATCAGTAATTATACAACTTATAAATGTCGATACATTATAATGATACCATAGTTGCAAGCATGTTACTTACAATTAATTTTTAAACTTAAGTATTAAAAAAGTAATCTTAATGGAAATTTAGTCATATTTCTTAATAATTTAATTTAACAATACCGGTATTATTTGTAAAGGTTCAAATTAGTTTTGCTCCTGTATTAAAGTGTCTTTCAATTCTTTTTTTTAGCTCATTTAGTGTTATGTACTCATGCATTTTTCTAGGCAATTTATTAAAAATGTTTGGTATATACCAATTTTTATTTCTTTTTCCATATTCATTGTTTAATCTTGGCAGTATGAACATTGGTTTGTTCTTCCTTAAGTTTTCTTTCATGTTTGGATTACGATTTTTAAATGCATTTGAGTAATAATTCTTCGTTATAGTTATATAGTCCCTTAATTCAGTTAGTTTCAATATTTTATTTTCCTTATATAGTTCGATTGTGGATTTTGTTTTTGATTTATCTCCAAATAGCACCTTAATTATTTTATTCTGCAGTTTTTGTAGTCTTTTTGTTAGGTAATCTGATGTAAATCCATATAATTCTATTCCATATCGTAAGATACTCTCTATCCAAGCATCATATAGTATTCTTTTATTTTTATTATTTAGGATTCCATTTATTTGGTAAATTTTTGGTAGTATGTGTCTCAATTTATTTATTATCCTTAATATATGAGTTTTAAAATTCCAATTTGAGTCAATTTCCATGCCTAAGTATCTTGCTGACTTTGTTTTCTCTAATTTTGTGCATTCTTTATTACATTTTCTATTTCTTTCCCCCTCTAAATTGTTACAATTCCCATAGTGTTTAATAATGTATATTTCTTTATATTTATTCATCTTTGGCACTGTGACATCCATTTGTACTGTTTTTTCTTTACTAATAAATAATTCGTTTTCTATAAGCCAATTGTTTAGTAAGTTAAAATCATGTTGTAAATTTTCCATCATTTTGTCATATTTATTATGTATTGAAATGAATATTGTGTCATCTGCAAATAAAAAAGTTTGCGTTCTGTGAAGACTGTCTGTAATATCATTTGCATATATCAAATATAATAAGGGGCCTAGAACTGATCCTTGTGGTACTCCGTAGCTTGTGTTGTTAAGTTTACTATTTTCCCCATTTAATTGTACTGTTGTTTTTCTATTTTGTAGATAGCTTTTTATAATATTATAGATCTTTCCTCTTAATCCTACTTTTTCACATTTCCTTAATAATATACCTTGGTCAAACGTATCGAAAGCCTTTTGTAAATCAACCAATATTATTTCTACATATTTTCCTTCATTTAATGCTTTTGTAATTACTTCATTAATATCTATTAATAGATCAGTCGTTCCTTTTTTTTGTCTGTATCCGTATTGTGCTTTTGTTAATATTTGCATTTTTTCTAAGAAGTTTCTTATTTTATTTGCAAAGAATTTTTCTATTACTTTATCAATTATAGAGAGTAATGCAATAGGTCTATAATTATTTTTGTCTGTTTTATTTCCCTTTTTGTATATCGGTCTTGTAACTTGTATTTTTAACATGTCTGGCCAAAATTCCTTGTCAATCATTGCATTAATAAGTTTACTTATAGCTTTAGCTGTATTTTCTTTACTTTGTTTTATGTGTTCAGTTTGTATTGTATCAATTCCTGTTGCTTTTGTGTTTTTTAGTTCATTTATTATTGTTACTATTTCTTTTTCATTAGTATTCTCAATATACATTGATTTCTTTATTTCTTTATGTTGTCTATTTTTATTTAATTTTTTGTAGTATTCTCCCTCTTTATACATTTCATGTTCTATTTTGAAGTTTTCTCTTAATTTTGGTACTTGTTCTAAGAATATATCATTAAAATCATTTGCAATGTCTAATGTAGCTTCTGTTTTAAATGTCTTTATTATACTTTCATCAATATGTTCCTTTTTCTTTTTATTTGTTACTTCGTTTATCACATCCCAAATTGTTTTTTATTTTATTTCAGTTTCTCCATTTCTCCTTTATAATATATTTGTTTACTCTCTTTAATTTTCTTGTTTATTTCTTTCTTTTCTATTTTATATTTTTTAATCAATTCTGCATCTACTGTACGTTTCCTGTTTTCCGTATTTGATTCCAAAGTTTATTTTTATTGTCTATTTTTGTAATTAACTCGTTTGGTATCCATTCTTTTCTTTTTTTCTTCAAAATTTTATGATTCGGTTTGTTTTGTATCTTATTGTTTAAATAAATAATATTTATTTAAATAATTAGTTCACTGTGGATTTCATCAGGACAATTTAATTTATTCAAGTTTTCCCAATTTATTTCATTCATTTCTTTTATAATTTACTTATTGTTAAATTTCACAAAATGTTCATTTATGTTCTGTAGTTGTTGAGTTTTATTATCCTTTTTACTTTGATACCACATCCAACACATAGTAAAATAATGATCTGATATTTTTTCAGTTAATGTTCCTCCTCTTGTTTCTCCTTTTTTCTTTTTTATGTAAATATGATCAATACACGATTTTTGTAAATAATTATTTCCATTTTTAAGTACAATTTCTTCTCTTGTTGGTGAATCTATTTTTTTTTCGTAACCAAGTTCTGATAATATATTTTCATACTTATCAATCAGTATTTGTTCATATTTATCTTCCACATTATCTGGATTTTTTAGAATATCAATATTTATATCACCCATTATTATTTGAAATGTCCAATTTTTTGTATTATTTTTTACCAGAGTTTTTAATTTCCTAATAAATTCTTTTTTACTAGAATTTGGCTTTTTGTATATTGCAATTAGCCTTATACTGCACTCATTATTATTTTTATTTATTTCAATTTCTAATACGTTATTTTCTTCAAAATCTATTTCGTTAAAACTTACTTCAAAAACCTCTTTCACAAATATTATGATTCCTCCTCCTCTTTTTGTTGTTTCTCTTGTTATTGTTTTCCTTATGTAACCATTAAGGTCATACAATTCAGCTTTTTCCTTTTTGATATTTGTTTCTGTTAACAGTATAATTTCCCAGTTTACCTTAGTATCTATTATTTTTTGTTTCATCAAATCCCAATTTTTTCTTAGACTTCTTACATTTGCGTGTAATATTTTCACATTTTCACTATTACCCATCTCTTCATAGATTCTTCCCACAATTTCATTACAGTTCTCAATAACTTGATTTATGAATTATGCATTTGTTTGTAAATTCTGTAAATCTTCTTCTTCACGAATAATTTTTACTTCTTTTTCATGTTCGTCTTTCCTCATCATGATTTTTCCATTCCGGAACCACACATATTTATAGTTGTTATCTCTTGCAAAGTTCCGTGTCTTCCAAAAAAGGCTCTTGGTGTTGGGGGTCATGTTTTCATTCAAGTAAATTCGTTTCCTATTTCCATTTCTGTACATATTGTCGTTTGTCACTATTTTTTTTCTTTGTTCTAACAACATATTTCTACAATCTCTATGTTTGAATTGTATGATTAACACACTAGGTTTACTTCTATCTCTGTTCGGAATCCTGTGAACTGCATCAATGTGATCATCTCTGAATTCTTGTACGTTGAAATTCTTTGCTAGTATAATGTATAGTACAAGTAGTAATAATAATAATAATAATAATAGCTTTAATCAAGTACAGGTACATAAGTACATACGAGTACAGGTACGAAGTCCGCGTCAGACTTGTGTGTGCAAGCAGTTTACAAGATATACATTTTATTTACATAAAACTTTCCACATTTCATAACTTATTTACAAAAAACACATTTCACATGCACTATTTTAATAATTTAAAATTTTCATTTAGAGTTTATTTAAGTTAATTTAATCCATTTAATATCTTATATGTGTCCTATTCATGTATCATTTGTTACCTAAAGGCTGCTTATTGTGATTGTATTAACCACTTTTTGATTTTACGCTGCATTTCACTGTTGTTTAGTATTCGTCGCAGTTCTTGTGGAATCAAATTGAAGTATAACGGTACCAGATATTTCATAGTCCTTTTTCCATATGAATTTCTCCATATTGGTTTTTGTAGCCAGGTATTATTATTTCTCATATTTCTGTTTACCATAATTTTGTGTTCATCCTTGTCATAGTTCTTTTTTATAATGTTCCATTTTTAATGATGTGTCAATTTTCATTATTTCAAATTTTTTATGTAACTCATCAGTCTATTGTACTTCATTGTTTCTGAAAAGTACTTTCATTGATTTGTTAGTTAATTTTTGTATTTGTGCCATGTTGCTTTTTGATGTGGATCCACACAAATTGAGCCCATAATTTCTGTTTGATAATAATAATAATAAGCTTTATTCAGTTGTACTAGGTACAAAAGGCACGAAGTCTTACGACTTGTATGTGCAAGCAATTTGACTATTTTTATTTACAATATATGTACAGTTACTATAACTTAAAACTAGAAAAATGCTATGTTGTATGTTACTATTATTATTTCACTCATGTTAATTATGCCAATGTTTCCTATGTACTTTTAATCCACATTTTAATCTCCTTTTCCATCTGGTTGTAATTTTGCAAATTTCTTAGATTTACTGGTATTTTGTTCATGTAACTTGGTACCATGTATGTATTCCCTCTTTTACCATATGAGTTTCTCCACATCGGTTCGCTGATCCACTTGTTGTTACCTCTTACAGATCTCTCTTTTTCTTTCCAGTTATTAGTTTTAAAATAATTCTTTCTTATGATTTCAAATCTATGTGTTTGGCTAACATCAAGAATACCTATGTGATTGTAAATATCTTTACTACTTTTATTTTTTTCAGTTCTAAAGAGTACTTTAACAGCTTTATTGATCACCTTTTGAAGTTGCATTAACATGGATTGTGTGGTTGAACCATAAGTTGTTATTCCATACTTAACAGTTGACATAATCAGGGATTCAAACACCATTTTTTTTTTGTTTTCGTTTAAAACGTCTTTGATTTTATATAGGGTCGGTATGGTTTTCCTAATATTTGTAATTAATTTTTCAATATGACTATAAAATTTCCAGTTAGTATCTAGTTGAAGACCTAGATATTTGATACTGTATATTCTGTTCAGTTTTTTACAATTACAGTTAGAGGTTTCTTCGTTACATTTGTCTTCACATACGACGATATTTTTTTTTTATCTCTTGCATATGTGATGTTTTTATTGGTAAAAAGCATGTTTTTTCTGTGTTCATAATTAAATCATTTTGTAATAAATAAACTCTTAGCTTGTCAAAGTCATCTTGCAAATGTTTAACCATTTTCTTATTATTGTTATGTATGGATAGGAAAAATATATCATCAGCGTAAAGTGTGATATCCGTTTTCCAAGAGATGTGCAAAAGGTAATTTACATACACAATAAATAAAAGAGGTCCCAATACAGAACCCTGCGGGACTCCATATTTAATATCTTTCAAACTGCTATTTTCTTGCCCAAGTTTTACACTGCACTTTCTATTTGTTAAGTAGCTTTTCATGATGTTGTACATTTTTCCCCTTACTCCATGTTTGTAGATTTTTTCTAATAGAATATTTGTTTTAAGTGTGTCAAATGCTTTGCTTAAATCAATGAGCACTGCACCAACATATTTGCCATCATTTAAAGCTCTTGTTACGTTGTTATTGATTTTTCCAAGTGCATTGATGGTGCCAGTGCCTTTTCTATATCCAAATTGATTTTCGTTTAAAATTTTGTATTTATTAAGGAACGCTTCAATTCTAATAGCAAAAAATTTTTCAATTATCTTATTAAGTACGGGTAGCAGTGAAATAGGTCTGTAGTTGTTCATATCCGACTTTTCTCCCTTTTTATAAATTGGTCTTATTATCTGTTTCTTCAGTGTATCAGGCCATATTTCCGTTTTAATAATACAATTTATTAGCATTACCATAAATTCACTTGTTTTTTCTTTTGTGGCAATGAAGTGTTCAAGAAGGAACCCATCATGTCCACTAGATTTTTTTGGTTTCAGGTTATTAATAATCGAAATAACGTCATAAATATTTGCTTCATAAATTTCCATAGTCTTATCTGCATTTACATTTTTTTTATATTTGATACCTTTGCTAATTTTTTTATTTTTTGTAGTATTCAATTTCTGCTCTTTCAGTTTATTGTCAGTATCCGGTATCTGTTCTTGAAAATTTAATGAAAATTCTTCACATAAGTCTTTTAAATTACTTTGTTTGAAGTTTTGTTGTATTTGTGCTTCAATACATTTTTTATTGTTTTGTTTTCCTAGAATTTGATTTAGTTTTTGCCATGTTTTCTTGCCATCGGTTTTATTTTTTTTAAAGAATGTATTATAAAAAGATTGCTTGGCTTCACATATACATTTTCCAATTTCTTTTTTCATATTTTTATACCTTTCATATTCTAATTTAAGTATCTCACTATCTTTATCTGTTTTCTTTCTATCTTTTTTAATGGTATTCCAAAAATCATTTTTTTCGTTTATTTTTTTCAGTAATACTTCATTCATCCATTCTTGTCTCATATTATTTTTACTACTTTTTTTACTATGTTTTTCAAAAGTATTTCTGTTGTAAATCGTTGTTAAAATGTTGTTTATTTTATTATACATCTCATTTGGATCGTTTACTTTTTTCAAGAATTCCCAATTTATGTTTTTGAGTTCTTCAATAATTCGATTATTATTGACTTTTTTATACCATTTCATGTTAGTTTTATTTTCATCTTCAGCAATGTGTTTATTATTATTCGTCACTAAATCCAATTAGTGTGTAGTAGTGATCTGCTAGTTTAGTAGTTATTACTGCACTTTCACATTTTAAGTCAATTAATTTGGTGAAAATTAAGTCAAGACATGATCTAGATATCGTGTTGCTTCTTATTTCTTCTCTAGTAGCTGTTACTATTTGTTGTGTGTAGCCATTGTAAGCAATCATATTTTCAAATTTATTTAAGCCATACTTTTCACAATCACTTTGTGTTTCATTTAAAATGTTTAGGTTAAAATCACCAACATACATTTTATTGAAGTTTTTGATATCATCCTTTTTTTTAATTAGTTTTTTTAACTCAGCAATATATGTTTTCCTTTCAGAGGACGGTTTCCTATAACACACAATTATATTATAATTAATGCAATTTCTAGTCATAATGATATATAACGAATCATTTTCACCAATTTTGATTGCTTCAGATTTGATATTTTTGAACACATTTTCTTTGATATAGACTAAAATACCACCACCTTTTTGTGTATTCCTGCATACACTATACTTTGTGTAATTTCGTATGTTGTAATTAACAGTTTCGTTTTCACTTATGTTAATTTCTGTTAAAACTATCACATCCCAGCTTGTAGCACTATTGTCAATGTCGATTAAGAGTCTTTCCCAGTTCTTCCTACAACTTCGTATGTTGACGTGAATAAACATAATAATAATAATAATAATAATAATAATAATAATAATAATAATAAT
>JAHWFP010217912.1:10442-31849 GCA_023313725.1 Lithobius niger | reverse complement strand
TTTTTTTTTGAGTAGCTAATTCAATAGTCATTATGCAATATGTTCGTGGAATGTACGTGATATAAAGAGTAAGCAGGGTTAAATAGAGGGTCTCTTGCGACATGTAAATATCTCGGGAGTCCATGAAGCAGGTGGAGAATGTGGTTTCTCTCCTGCACTTATGAAAGCGGATTGTGTCTCCTCGAACCCAGACTCAAAAATAAAGGTATTTATTAAGTGGAATGTGCCATATGTTCTTCCAGCCCACAAACGATGTCAGGAAATCGATACATGCGTCATCAAGGTCTGGATGAGAGGAAATTGGACGAGCGTTGCCTTCCTGCATGCGACACAGTGTGTAACTAGTTGTGATTGGCGCCCGTGGCTGCAGCAGTTCCAGTCACCATGCATCATCGATGGTGACCTTAATGCGCATCACATTGAGTAGGAGTCGTTGCATAGTGACTCAAGGGGTAGGCACATGTTGCAGGTTATCGATGGGCTCCCACTGGTCATTGTTCACATTGGGTCCCCAACTTTTGTCCGCTGGCATAGCGATGTCTTGCAGGAGTCGGTTCTTGATCTTTTCCTGTGTACACGTTCCACTTTTCTGTCTGTAATTATCTCAGGGAAGTGATCATTTCCCGATTGCCCTGTAACCACTGTCGGCCAGTCTGTCATTCCGGAACTGCAATGCGCAGAAGTGGAGTAAACCACTGGCCGATAATGGAGACTTCAATGAGTGGTGCAAGTGTCATCTTGTAAATCGTGGCTCGGCACCGTAATTACATAACTCGGTGCAGCCTGTCTGGTGGTCCAGCATATGTACAATGGTGGTCAGGGACAGATGGCGTGCCTCCTGCCAGTCGAAGATGTACCCCTCAGCGCTTCTGTTGTAGGTGTATAGGGCGATCACCAGCGAGTCGGCCTTTTTAAGCCGCACGGAAAAGGCACAGTATGATATACGTGTTTGTGCTGCTGTTGTGGCGGCTGGGTCTTTGTCAATGCGTGGCATGTGGCTCGTCCACAAGCCGGCAGGGTGAGGTCCATATGGACATACACCCAAGATCTTCTCATGGGTAGTCCTGGTAGGACGGTGCTGCGTGGCGAAGCATTAGCTGATGCTTTTAACGAAAGATTTGCAAATGCTTTGCCCAGTGGTGCGGAGCCACCTGCTCTGCAACAACGATTTAGCTCTAATAGCTCGCTTGATGCACCACTACATGGGCTAGAATTGATGGTAGCATATCCCGTCAATGCCCACAATACTACTTGACTTGCATTTAGCTAGCGCTACTCAAAACTCTATCACATGTAGTGGTGCATCTACATGTGCTAGAGCTTCGAGCAGCGCTAGCTAAATGCAAGTCAAGTAGTATTGTGGGCATTGATGGGATATGCTACCGTCAACTTAAGCACATGACAGCTTGGGCGGAAGAAGAACTGCTATGGTTCTACCAGACGCTTTTCGAGGGTGGTTTGCTACCGCCATCCTGACTTCACACATTTGGTACCAGTGCACAAACGAGGTAGCCAGCAGTCGGACATTCGTAATTATAGACCCATAGCTTTGCTAGCTTGTGTTCGTAAAGCATTTGAGAGGCAGGGCCGTAGGAAGGGTAAGGCACCCGCCTAGGGCACCACCTTCCTTGGGGCGCCACACCAAATGCTGCTAACCATATAATCATGGTAGTGGGCAATAAAGTACTAATATACGTATTTTTTAAGTTCAACTCTGTAAGAAGAGATATGTTGTGACTTGGTTTAATGCTCTCTTCGTAACTTCCAGATGTGTTGTTGACCGATTATAGGTATTTTTTTCTTTTAATGATCAGATAACTGAAAATCGAAATTAAAGTAAAAAAGTAACCGTCTGTAATTTACAATGTAAAACTACAGTACGTAGGAGAATAAGATGATATTAACTTCTTTGCATGGTATCGTGGAAGTGGGTGCTGGTGGGACACAACTACATTTTTAACTGATGGTGTGGCACATAAGTATATTAACTGTATATTTCATAACAGGTAGTATTTAGTTATGTAAGCCTCAAACGTAACTGGAATCTTTTATTTCTCTTGGAATAGCCAGTTGGGGGGGGGGGGGGGGGCGCCACTCAATTGGTTCGCCTTAGCGCCAAGGTGTCTAGCTACGGCCCTGTTGAGAGGATATTGATTTCCCGCTTTTGCTGGTATTTAAAGTATCATATGTGCTTGCCCCTACCTAATTCAATTTGGTTTTAGGACTAGTCGTTCTGCCCAGGATGCATTTTTGTTTTTGCTTTCGGGAGTGCGTGAAGCATGGATTCACGCCCAGGTGGTAGATGCAGTATTCCTCAATATTAGAGCGGCTATGATACAGTCAGTAATGACTGCGCCAGGGCCTCTCTGTTTCAGGCCTACTTTTGAATGTTGTTTTAGCACTTCTAGGGGACAGGGTCTTTGCGGCAAGAGTGAGCGGGTGTTGGTCGGCTCAGGCCACGACGAGTCGAGACCTGATCAGGGCTGTAGGTTTGCCGCGCTCCCAGCCGAAGACATAGCGCCAGAAGGAGAGAAGGACAATTTTGCTAGGTAATTCCAATTGGACTTTCCTAGGATCTTTTACATGTCACAATCGACATGAGCACGAGGCATCACAGGGCCCTTCTCTTCCCAAAAATACCAGGGGTGGCCGAGGTCAGGATCGAACCAAGGACCTCTTACACATGTAATGGTCGTGCTAACCATTAGGCTACCTTGCCCCATGGCCTGCTCACGGCAGCTGCCTGAGTCCGGTCCTTTTCGCCGTTGCCATTAATGGTGTATTGCAGGAGCTAGGTTTAGATAACAACATCGTCTGTTATGCCGATGATGTTAAATTGTGTTTTTTGTGGTCGGACCCGGGCCCTATTGCTGAGCATCTTCAGCGCACTCTTGATCGTGTCATTGTAAGCCTGACACCAAGAGGACTCTCGCTGGCACCGACGAAGACGAAACTCCTTATACTTGCACGATCCGCTAGTGTTAGAGCAATGCCAATCTCTGTATGTGTGAAGGGGATTGTTATCAAGCCATCCCCCAAGGTTAGATATCTTGGAGTGTGGCTGGATGGAACTCTCGAATGGACTGAGCATGTACGTAATCTTCGTGACAGAGTAGCGTGTCACCTGCCTATTCTGAGAGTGTTGTCCCATCATCGCGAGGTTAGGCGTGGTGCACTACGGTCAGCATATCATGGATTTATTTGCTCAGTGGTGGATTTTCATCTGCCTTTTTTAGTCACTGCCCCCAGGCAATTGTGCAGTTTTGCAGGTTGTGGTAAATGAATGTTTGCGTGTTGTAACAGGATGTCTTGTTTCGACCCCAGTTTCAGCACTCTGAGCAGAGGCATGTGAACCCCTTCTTCATCTACGAGCTGATGAGCTTTTACATGCCCTGTGTCACCGTAATGTCAGTAGAGGCCCAGGAGACCCGGTAGCTCGGATCCTATTGGATTATGATACGCTTGGCAGTAGAGCTCGTGCCTGCTTTAACGTTGCGGGAAGGGGTGCAACCCTGGCTCTACGCCAGCAAGTCAATGTTGCTCTTGTGTGACCGGTGTGTCCATGGATGTGTTGCCTGAAAGTGCTAACAGTTTTCTGGCACGGTAGTGCTGATGCTTGTAAGGTGTACTGTGATGCGACTTTCCGCCAAGGGTCGGCAGTAGGTGGAATTAGTGTGTGCATCCCGTCCCTGAAAGTAGAGGTACGGCGAGCTCTGAACGGGGTAACCTCAAGCTTTGTTTGCGAAATGGTGGCTATCTCCGTGGCCCTAGACATAGCTGCGGATCTGCAGCTACCTGGATTTGTACTTTACACAGACTCTAGGTCTTGTGTGAGTTCGCTTCAGGCAACTCAGCAAACTTTCGACATGACTAACCCATGTGTGTACAGCATTTGTTGAAAGTTGTGGGGTTCTCTACAAGTGTCGTCCCCGTCCATAAAGTGGGTCAGGGACCACAGAGGCATGCCGGGAAATGAGAGTGCTGACGGTATAGCTAAGCATGCAGTTTTCAGCAATAACTGTTCAGTTTCGCAGGCACAATCTGTGAAAAATATGAAGGTTGCCTTGCGTCTTTGAACACAGCAATTATGGAATGAAGAGTGGGCAATGGTGTCCCAGGGAAGACTGTTGTTTGATCTCCATCCACACTGTAGCTATGTATCAGTGGTAGACAATCTTCCGCTGTGGCAGGGCATGCGCTTTCGCGTCTGTGCATGGGACACTCTTTGTTGCCGCATCACAGGTATCGGCTTGGCTGGAGTTACACCAAAGTGTGTCCGGTGTGTGGGAATGTGAATGACACTGCTCACCTTATGTTGCTGTGCCCTGCCTTCCTGTCTCAGCGTAGTGCTTTACACCCTTGGTTGCTGAAAGATCCCTCTGTCTCATCGCTGCTTACGGTGTCTGCTGATAAGTCTACAGTTGGCAAACTGAGAGCCGTTGCGTGTTTTTGTAAGTCGGCGAAAATTTATGCGTCACCCCATGCACTCAGGAGGTATAGTTCACCATGTACGCTGTGATGTATGTTGAAAAAATTCTAGCCTAGCTGAAAAAAATAAAATATGTGTTATAGGCAAGATATTTTTTTAGTGCACTGTCTAAGTTAAGAGTTTACACAAGTTTGTGCTTTCAAAGAAAAAAAACTAAACACTTTTCGAACGCTGTGTCAAAATCATAAACTCAAGATTTCATTCTTTTTTAACATGATTAAACGAAAAATTAAACATCGTAAAACTGACTGAAAAATGTTTGCCAGTTTGAAATTTTCATTCGGAACCAATTAAGTTTCTTTATTTTAATTTCTAACACTTTATGAGAAACGTAGCTAATGTTTTATTACTTCGATTTCCAGCAACATTGCAGCTAGAACGCTACAGGACAGCTGTTGGACATCTGACATCCAAACTGGCGCAGATGTATATAGTTACTTTTGTTAGAAAATTCACCGGAGTGCTTGCTGATTGCCCTACTCAGCAATGGTTCTGATGCGGAAGTATTTTTTTTGCATGAAAAGACAAAAGAAAACATGGAATGATAAAACCGGGAAATCAATTTTTCTCACGAATAACAGAAACAATACATTTTTTCCTAATTTTAAATGAGGACAGTTTAAAAATAACAGAGTCTGTTCTCTGCTCGAATAACTAGGGACTTTCACGTTTTAGCCTTCACCGTACATTAATAAAAAATCTCATCGATTTTACAAATAACTATTTTACGAACAAAAAACGAAGAAGTAGTAGTCACACCAGTTAATTATTTAATTTAAAAGATTATAGATTAAGCTTGTATGGAGCTTTTCTTAATCTTTTAGATCGTGGCTTTTCATTAGCTTTCTCAAATTGTGCAGCCTCATCACAGTGCGGGGGTGATGGCACAATTTTACGCTTGTGAGTATTTTTATTTCTCGCACGTTTTGGAGTTCTTGCTTGTTTGCCAGATTGCACCGTTGCAAATAACGGAGGCTGTGACCTTTCTGGCTGTACAATTTCCTCAACAGGAGCGCTGTTATCGTTAGCCAAAGGTACTATATTTGCCTTATCGGATGCATCTACTGAACTTGTAGGGGGTGTATCAACAACTATAGAGCTGACACTAGGAGCTTGTTTCGTAAATTCTCAGGTGATTTAGCCTGATCTTTGATTGGTGATTGACAGCTGTTAGCAACAGGCAAAGATCGCCGTGATTGGCCCAGAGATTTTCTAGAAGGAAATACGTCAGCGGAAACTTGCTTCTCGTGACGTTTACCGCCAATAGACATGCCATGTTTTGATTTTGAGTGAAGTTCGGAAACAACGGGTTCTCGCTCATTAATATTCACACTGGATTTGACGGTTTTAGAGTTGGAAAAATTGGCTTTCGGTGACTGCTCGGCACAATTCTCAATGGTACGTGGTCTTAATTGTTCGTGGTGTTTGCGATATTCATTACCGTTAGTGTCAACGATAATATAGGATTGATGTTCACCTATTTTATGTACTATGCTACTAGACTATAACCTAGAATTCGATACGCTAAATCACGGTACCAAACAGTGTCGCCAATTTGATATAATTTCAATTCATGGTGTTTTGTGCTTTCAATTTACTTTAACTGTGTTCGGCGAACAGATGTGGCATGATCGGGATACGAGACTTCATGACGAGACTTCAATTCTCTATTGAAATACAATTTACCAGGTGTAGATTGCGTGGTAGCGGGGAGAGTAATTCGTCCTGATAATAAGTAAGAATTTATGCTCTCCTGACATGTGGATCCCTGTCGCCTCGCTGCCTTATAAACTCTCTTAAAATTCTTAACATAGATTTCTGCCAAGCCGTTGGTCTAGGGCGCAACTAGGGCCGGTCATTTGCCGTATATCATTAGTTTTTAGCCAGGTTTGAAATTCATTTGCCATAAACTGTGCTGCATTATTTGTTACTAAGCTGTCCATTAGGCCGTATTCGGCAATGTGGTTATTTAACACATCTATAACTCGTGCAGACGTTGTCGTTTTCATTTTGTGCACGAACGGGATTTTAGAATGCTCATCAACCAGGATAAAAAACATGTAATTATCCATCAGGCCAAGGAAATCCATGTGGAACCTAGCATTAGGTTTCAGTCGATATTCCCAAGTATGTATAGGGCCAGCTGCTTGAGTATCTTTGTACTCTTGGCAATTTTGGCAAGACTTCACTTTACTTTCTATGGCTGAGTCTATTTCAGGCCACCACACCTTTTGTCTAGCCTAACCAACTACTCCAAGATATGCACGATGGAGATCTTTTAAGATTTGCCTTCTTAAGGCAGCAGGCACCAGGAGCCTATGCCCCCAAAATAGAGTTTCGGTTTCGATATAGATTTCAGTACGACGTGTGAAGTACAGTAACAGGTCAGGGTTTTCGCACTTTTCAGGCCAGCCATATGATTCACGTAACGATAAACTTTTGACAAGATTTTATCACGTTTGCTTTCGAGAACTAGTGTCTCGTTTGAAACTGGCAAGTTAGAAACAGCGTCAATTGCAAGGACGTTGTAATCGGCTTCTTCAACCTCCTCTGTATTTGGTAGGGGAAGTCTAGATAACGCGTCGGCAGTTAGGTTTAGTTTGCCGGGAATATGTTCAAACTCATAATTGTATGCATTTAGCATAACAGCCCATCGCTGAACCCTAGCTGAAGCTATTTGTGGAATTCCCTTTTTAGGGCCAAAAATCCATATCAAAGCCTTCTGGTCAGACTGTAATATGAATCGCTGACCGTAAACGCACTCATGAAATCGCTTCACTCCCCAAGCCACACTGAGAACCTCTCTATCAAAATGACTATAGCCCTGTTCGGCTTGGGTTAGATTTCGTGAGGCAAAAGCTATAGGACGTGATTCGCTATTCTTCATGACATGCATCAGGCATGCCCCTATTCCGTTCGGTGAGCCATCACAAACGAGCTTCAGTTTTAATATTGGATCATAATGAACTAAAACCTTCGATTTAATAAAGAGTTCTTTCACTTTACTCACAACTTGGTCACATTCTGCCCCCCATACCCAATTCACGCTTGGGCTTAACAACCGAGTAACTGGTGACAGAATATGAGAAAGGTTTGGTAAGTACTTTGAGTAATGGTTTACAAAACCCAAGAAGCTCTGTAGCTCTTGAATACAAGTTTGGTTAGGAGCATTTGTGACAGCTGCAATGACCTCAGGGAGAGTATGCAGGCCTTCAGCATTGATCATGTGGCCTAAATATTTCAATTCAGGCCGCGTCAACTTGCACTTCTCGATCCTAAGTTTGGCTCCTGCATCTTGTAAAGAAGTTAACAGCTTGTTTAAGGAATCATCATGCCCGCCCCCCTTCCCACTCACTAGGATATCATCATAGAATGGGAGACATTTGGGGATTTTACTAGTGATTTATGTCATGACCCTCTGGAAAATTCCAGGGCTGGACGCTAGGCCCAGAGGTACACGCAGCCATCGAAATAAGCCCAGGAGAGTATTCATTGTTAAAGCTTCTTGTGACTCTTTATCGAGTTCAATTTGCAGAAAGGCATCCTTAAGGTCGATAAGGGAAAAAGTGTCACTACCTGCTAATTCGCTAAATAATTCTGCGGCCGTGGGGACCGGATAGTGGTCAACTTCTAATTGAGGGTTCACGGTGGTCTTGTAATCACCTACCACCCAGATTTGACCATCTGGTTTATGAACTATAACTATAGGAGTAGACCCCTGAGAGGTCTCCACAGGCTCTCGAATTCCAATGCCAACCAACCTGCGGATTTCTTGGTTAACCTTTTCCGTAAGTGCTAATGGAACTGGTCTAACACGACAGTACACAGGTTTTGCATTAGGTTTTAAATGAATCTTTGCTTTGAAATTCTTAAATTTACCCATACCTTCACTGAATAGCTCAGGGAAACCCTTTACTATTTCAGAAGTGTCAACTGGTATAATACTAGTTTTAATTTGTTTTACACCTTTCTTAGGCTTAACTTTTGTTTGCAGGTTATAATATGGATGGAAATCTATCCGAAAAATAGAAAGCCAATCCTTTCCCATTAAAGCAGGTTTATAAAGTTTGGAAACTAATGCATCCAAGTGTTCAGTTTGACCTTCGACTACAACCTTCAGACTTACTGTGTAAATTGTGTTCTCGATTCCATCTGTGTATGGGTGTATAGAATACGGACTGAGCTTTAAGGGACAATCCGCAAAATATTTCTGATGCCACTCAATAGGAATAATGGATGCGTCTGCCCCGGAATCAAGTTCCATTCCAAGATTGACACCTTTTAGGCAGACTGGCATTTTCCACTTATGGATTTTCATAATTAACTACAATGACTATTTTGTTGGTTTGAAGGGGAATTGAAATCTGGTCCACAGCCTGACTTATTCCAAGAGTGTTGTTTTTCAACACCAAATAATCGTTTTCAGATTCGCTGTCAGCTTCTGAACCAGACTCTGAATTTTCGACTACATCATTCCCGTCATCTTCAGACTCGCTATCGTATTCACGTTCTAATTTGTGAATTCTTTTCTTGTAGCTATACTTCTGCTTACCTTTAGGCCTAGACTTAAAATTCGTGCTAGTACTGGGCTTACTTTGCTCAAATGACTTGGAAGTTCTTTCAGTATGACTACTGCTTTTCCTACACACGGCTTTTAAGTGGCCAACGGTATGGCATCTGCCACAAGTATAGTCACGGTATTTGCACAGGGTTTTTACAAGGCCAGAATTACTGCAGCAATAACAAATAAAATCTTTAGAAGATTTTTGCTTATTCTGGTTCTTACTTGATTTTTTAGCTATGTAGTTGAGTGACTTTGAGTGACTTCTCAGAACATTCTGATCAGTTTCAGCGGATTCTAAGGATAAGGCCAGGGATGTTGTATCCTTTAAATTCAGAGTCTTTTTCAATAATTCTCGCTGAATAATCTCAGAATAAATTCATCCTATCAACTGGTCTCTTATTATTTCACTGTTAATGTCAGTGATTTTGTTAAAGTCACAATACTTAGTCATAAGTTTTAAAGCTGCTAAATATTCCCCAGTGCTCTCATCGGATTTCTGGAACCGTCGGAAAAACTTAACTGTTTCAGAAACCACTAAGGGCACTGGTTCTACATCATCTAAAACCTTTTTCACTAATTCGTCAAAAGACATTGAATCGGGAAGGTCAGGTGCAATGATATTTAAAATGCGATCAAACATTTTTTGACCTACAGAAGCCATTAAGATTGCTTAGTTGTCGCTATTTCTTTTGCTTTGAAAAAATAACTAATCCGATTGGAATATTTTTCCCATGTGTCTGTTTCACAATCAAATTCGCTGAACAAACCAGCGTTTCTAGAAGACGTCATTTCTTCTTCACTTTCAAGACCACTATAATTTAAATTCAAATTTAAGTTAGGGTCAATTACAGCGCTAGCGCTCACTACAGTATTAGTTTCACTAACTGTAACTACAGGTTTTTTTGCAAATGATACCTGTCTCTGGCATAAGCCTTACAAGTTAAACAAAATTGTATTTAACTACAATCCTACTTAATTTGCAAGATTAAGCATGGAGCACTCGAGACTACCGGTGGATATTAAAATAAACTAGCTTAACTGTAGCCTACCTAGTTGTATAAATCAATTTACTTAAAGGGACTAGGCTTTATAAATGTTTTGACGTTCACTCTCAAAGCAACGTTGTACAATACAACACTTCTGGCTTAAGCCTCAGCACAGACCAGATTTCACTTAGTTTAAGCATAAACGCATGGTGTTAAATTTAACACCGGCACAAAACCAGCCTGAATATGGGATAGGCACTATCGAATCTACTAGAGTTAATTTAGCATTTTTGTGCCTTCAGGTTTATAATACTGCCTGTGTGACACGCCAGTGCGTCTCTGTAGAGCACTACTCTTGTAAAATTAACCTTAATATATTCAATTCCCACTCCAGTTCTAGATAGTTGAGGTACTAAATTTAACTATTATCATTTTGTACCACTTATCTGCTCTACCACAACAAAATTACACATTTTGGAAAAGACTAAACTCTGATAGGCTTTCAGAGCACTTATTTTCATTACCAACATGAAAAAAATTTTGCCACTTGCCACAAATTTGGGGCACAGATGTGGTTGAAGACCTACCATTTTAGCTTTAAATTTAAACTTAAACCATAGTATCGGCTCGTCGCCAACTGTGATGTATGTTGGAGTACACTCGTAATACTGCGTGGGTAAAATATGGCATAAGGAATAAATGGAAAACAACCTTGGGATAAGCTACCACTGAAGAGACAACTTTACTTCCTGTAAACCTGTGGTTATAATAATAGTTACAGATCAAGTCATGTGACAGGAAGTCTGGTATACAATTAATTACAATATATGACACAGCTAACATGGTAGATTAGTTATGGTAAACTGGAGGGTTAACAAAACAGGAATCTACTTTGAAGCGGACATGGTGGTGCCACAAATAACAACACCACATATGCCCTGTATGGCCAGTTGTTTCAGCAAGAGATTGTGGAAACGGACTGTAAGCGTGTAGGAGCGTATGAGAAGAGTATTTTGATGCACATTGCATGTGGTGCTGGGGATAGTGTTATTGACTTGGAGCAGATGTACTGAATGATCTGTGGCTGTGTGGTGTACAGGATGCGCATTGTACTGTATCATTAACTTAGGGTGGGCATGTGGCTTTGGGCCAGGGCCCCAAATAAAATGTATTTCTCTTTCTCTCTTAAATACAATGTAACAATCAATAGTGACGCTCAACTTTTCATTCAAATATAAGAGTGGCAATCATTAGAGCTAGTATCCTTCACGGCAGTGAAAAGGAGCCGAAAACCATTGGCGATGAAAGGTAAAAATGAAGGATGTAGGAAATCATTCGCACATGTTTCATTGAGGTTGATCAGTGACTTGTTAGATTTTTGGAGTTGCAATATGGGTTGAAAACGTTATGAAATAGCATACGACACATGATCGAACACCCCATTCCCGCTTCTAAGGGAAAATTGTAAAATGGCCACCACATAGGCTGGCAGCAGTGGGAGTGACGTCAACTGAGTATGCACACTGACCGGCTGGAACAAGCCCTGCACAGGCAGGAGCATTGAGTTGCCTGTCCATCACACGTAGTGTTATAGTATATCAGTCCATGATCTCTCACTTAGCTAATTAGTTATCATCTCCAGAACTCAATTACATGCCTGGTAATTACCACCAAACTTCACCACAAAGGATGTCTGAATTGAGAAACCTCTTCAGTATCCAGTGGTTTGTGTTTTCCACGTTGCAACAACACAAAAGGTACTGTGCTTAGGAGTAGCTAAATTTTGGATATCCTGGGCATACCTTGCTACGTATTTTGATATACAGTAGCACGTACATTATCGTCATTTGATTTGGCATGGTGCTACTGCCCCAAGTATTGTTGGTAATCAACTGGGTTAGCCAGGGCAGTGCAAGCAGCAAACTCGATAATTACGTAACTTACTTTTCCGTACTAATTATTCACTTCAGCAAGCTGTTAGTCTTTGTTACAAGCTTTGATATAACTTATTGTTGTTTATAAACTGCAATAGGTAAACTGCAGTAAACTCTAATCCACTGTTTTACAGTATTTATCTACAAGTTGCTAATTTATCAGCGTTGCCAAAATTCAATTCAATTTGTTATTAACAGATTTATACTAATAAAATTTAGTAATAATGTTATGTATTAATATCATTATTGATTTGTTAATTATTGAAATTATTTTAATTAATGTGGTAGCCTAGTTGTTACTAAATTTTGCATTTTTCTGGTGATTCTGGACTTTATGTTAATTATCAGATTAAGTGCTTTGTTAGAATTATTTAGGTCCAATTGCATTAAGATTTATATTCTTACTGATTTTTTAGTATATAATAATAATAAGAAATTTACTGCATTAAATAATTTAAAAAATGATTAGTCCACTAATATCTGCCCCAAATATTAAAAACAGTACATAAAAAAATACAAACAAAAACAATAAATAAACAAAAAATATGTGATTTATTGTTGGAGTACTCAATAACTACTGATGTTATGCAATATTAAGATTTATTATATTGTTGCTATTTTGTTGAATTTAATAATATTTACCTTTTTTAGTTCAAATTGGGAACTTTTCATAATGGTAAATCGTTTTGAGAGCTTTGGTGTTGAAACTTATAACAGGATCAATTATAATTGAATGGCTGAAAATGTTTTATTTGGCTAATGATGTTATGTTAGGAAAACAAGTTCCTATGCTTTTGTCTTGCATAGGCAAGTAAACTTACAAATTAAGAGTTTATGTTCACCTTTGACTCCACAGTTCTAACACTTCAAATGAGTTAGTGGATGTAGTTATATCAAGGCTTGTGTCTTACGTCGTCTGTAATTACGGAACGGCCAAGATTTCCAAAGCGAGACCAACTCCCAGAAGAATCCGTAGCCTCTTATATCAGAGAATTAAAACATTTAACCAAGTATTGTAGCTTTGGCACGTTTCTTACTGAGGCATGGCCGAATCTTCTGGCGGCTGGTATCAATTCTGACATTACTGAAATGAGATGTTGGCAAAATCAACTCTTTCCTTTGATAAAGCTCATACTACTACTTTCGCTGGTGAGAGCGCTGCTAAAAATGTAACTGGGTTTAAGCCTGTAGGTAGTATTTCAAATAGCTTTGAGTTAAACTCAGAGTCCTGTAACCAAAAGTTTGAAAGTGGTGTCATATGGCAGGCTTGTCATATTTGCCATCAGTGTAAATATAGGGATTACATCTGTGTAAAATGTGGTTCTCATAAACATTTAAAGGTAGCGTGTAAGTGTGATGTTAATCATAGCACTTGAAATCAAGCTGCTCTCACCCATAGAGATCTCTAGATTGTTTCGTCGTTATTGGGGATTCGTCAGTAAAGTATTATGGATGGGAGTATAAGCACCTTCCTGGAGTTAACTTGACAAGCACAAAACTGGGATGGCTGGAGATCTCTATGGGTGAGTACAATTTGATTTCAAGTAATCAACTGCCATTAATAGGCCTAAATGTGGAGGTGTAATATTTACAGTAGAATTCAGCCCCATACAAGCAGTACTTTCGACTTTTTAGCTTGCTGAATCCAGTCTGGTTTTATGCTTGTTAATCATAGCAGCAAAAAACCTTCAGGAAATCGCTCAAAAGTTAAAATGGGTTAACCGAAGAGCCACAACCATAATTACGGTAAAAATACGCAGTATGTTGATGAATCTGTTAGTTCTGAGGAAGCTGGTATTTATTAGTGATGCCAGTCTCGAATCCAAAATGTATGGAATAACTGTAAATTCTGTGAAAAGCAACCAGTGGACCGTTGGAGTGCATTCTTAACAGAGTGAACTTAACTTTCAAAGTTGATACAGGTTGCGATGCTACCATCATCCCTAATAGCTGGTTTCAGCACTATTTCAAAAAATTTAAGCTTAAGCCTACAGCTATTCCGTTGAGTTCTAGGTTGGGCGAGGTGGCAAAACCGCTAGGCGTAGTTACATTCCATTAACCTTCAAAGGACAAACTGAATACCTTAACACAATTATTGCACCAAGCGAACAACCTGCACGTTTTGGTAACGAACTAGGATAAAAACGCTGTAGCCAGTACTCGCTTCAGTTACTGGGTACAGTGTTTTTATCCTAGTTCTCCGTACTGCACACACCACTTTGATTTTGGTAAGGGCTGGATAAATAACTTTAAACCTTTATCAATTTTTTGATAATAACTTTCACTTGTTTGCCGAAGTTATTCTCATTTTATAAGTTGAAATCTGTAATCAATTTCAGGACTTGTTTATGCCAGCACTGAGAAAGTTCAAAGATTTCAAAGCTGAGGTAAAATTAAAGATTGATGCTTAACCCAAATTCATGAAAGCTTACTCTGTGCCACTATCTATGTGAGCTGAGGTAGCCTGCCAGGTTCAGGAGGAAATTCTAAAGCTAGTCAACTGTAGTGCTTGTGTTACATCAGTAAGTTTTGCAAGTTAAATCGTGAAGTACGGATTATAGGGGAAAACAGTATGACAGCAAACCCACAGATTATCATAGAGTACTTTCCTGCATCTAGGATGGAAGATTTGACAAGTGAGCTAGTGTGGTAGATTTTTTCCCTAATTGATTTGTCAGACGCATTCCTCCAAATGGAACGAGATGACAATTCAAAGTCTATCATAACTCTTCCAACTTGTGTAGGACTATACGAATGCCAGCACGTTCCATTAGGCTTAGGCAGTGCTTCAGGAATCTTTCAAAGGCAAAGGGAAGCCGGTTGAAAAATATTCCCAACACTAAGTCATTTTACGATGACATTCTAGTACCTGGGAGAGGCACCGCATAAGCACACATTTTGTACAAAGTTCTTGAAGCTTTTCAGGAAGGAGGTGTACGACTACAGAAGCCTAAATGCAAACTGAATGATTCTGAATTAAAATATCTTGGGTTTAAACTCAACAAAGATGGCATTCAAAATTTACCTGTCATATGACCTAGGAACAGTTGTGAGTTAAAATCATTCCTAGGCTTTCTGCAGCAATATTCAAAACTTGTTCCACACTTAAGCTTCCATTTTGATACCTTTGAACAAGTTGCTAAGTCCAAAAAAATTACAGCATATTGACTAAAAAATGCTCCAAGGCAGTCTCAAAAGCTAAATGAGCATTGTTGGCATCAAAGACCTTGGTTCTCTGTGACCCCAAATTGCCTATAAATCTGATCTGTGGTGTTTCCCTGTGAGGGGCTTAGGTTTGGTTTTGATGCATGTAATGCATTCTGGAGAGGACTCACAAATAGCATTCGTATCATGGTGCTTAAGTAAAGCAGAAATAAGCTATGCACAATTCAACCACGAAGCGCTTTCTATCGGGTTGGGCGAAACGGTTTCATCAATACCTTCATGGAATGCGGCTTATCCTCTAAACAGATCAGAAGCCTTAGTCTGTAATTTTGGAAGCAAGGTAGGTATCCCAGTAATGGCTGCTTCCCGATGTCAACAGTTGGGGCTATTCCTGAATGATTATTCGTATAACATCCAACATGTCCCCGGTAAAGCTAATCTTCAGCTGATAGTTTATCCTATTACCATTAGAGGTTGAAGCGCCTAATAATGGTGTTGATCCCATTACTGTCCTACACTTGAAACAAGTTATTATTGCTACCCATTTTAAGCATCGTACTTGAGGGGCTAACCCTTTAAGGCAAAAATCTGTCACAAGTGTTTCGTTACCTTAGGGATGGCTGGCATAATAAAGCATGCAGTAATGAACTTAAACTATATTTCTAGAGGCACATGCTCGTCTCAACCAAGTGGTGACATTTTCACTGAAGTCAATGGCGATGTTCATAAGTTCCCACAGCTTATGCATTAGTTTGAACTGGTCAGTTCGAGCAAAGTGTTGTATTGTGAGTTCCCACATTAAGTGTGCAAAGCATACTGCATGAAAATGCCCATAAAGGTTGGAGGATATTGCCCACATTAGATAAACTTTCAAAACGATTTTCTCTGGTGCTACTCAGTGATGGATTCCGGAGCATGACGGCTGAGTCTCAGCACATTGAGGATACATTTTTTCTCATTGGCCAGACAAGTTAACATGGATTTCCAGTACTTGTAGATCTCTGGTCCGGTGAGGGGCGAAATACCTTATATGTGCTGCCATCGGAATCCAGCATATTTGTTGGAGGCATCCGGGCAAGGCTTAACCCCATGACTGCACCATCAGAATGTCTCTAACCTCTATTATTGGAAATGAATTTATGCAAATGGAAGAATAGATCTTCGGTGTCGAGGACTAAGGAGCTGAAACGCACCAGGGCAGCAGCAAATCAATCTTGGCAGGTGACAACCAAGGCATACGCTACCAGAGTGTGGATCATTGACAGCACCTTCACGTTGTTGCTATCAAAGGTGTGGGAAGCCCCTGATGTCTGGACTATTCCATGGGCAGAGGAGATTTGATTTCAAACCGTGACTGAAGCTGGCGCATGAACAGAGGTATTCAGAGTTTGTGAAAGGTATACCCTCTTAAACAAAATGAACAGTACGGCTCTTGGGGTTATCGATGCACACAACACAATCACTACAGTGCTTTCTGCACCTAGAGGCCACGAGGTTGGTTCAGATCTGAGATCATCTACTAGATGACACGTCTGTTTTGGTATCAGATATGTAATACAGAATCCCGGTTGGAACGTAATCTGAACTGCCATTGTGTCTTCTTACTGTGGTCCCTTGGTGGTGGTCAAAGGACCCATCAACCTTGTAGCAGAGCTTTTTTATATTGCTCACATTAACTCGTAGGCTAAAAATAGACCTGATGTCATCCTTAGGAATGGCACAATCGGTTGACCTACATATGGATCAATGGATCCATCTAGATGGAAAACTATGTTGCCTTCAGCTTCCCTTCCCGACTCTGCCTCAGGGTGGGTGGTGCAATATCTGTACTACACAACTAGAACGTGCATCACCAGATGGTCACTTCCTACTAACACCAGCCCACATTCTTTTAACTAAATAGGCATTTTGGCGGGTCGTTACATAGTCTTTCTAGACTAATAAAAAAAAATGGAAATATTAGTTCGATAGCTCCACAAACCAGCACAACGAAGTTTTCCACGATAGCTTGTCAACATGCTAAACCTAACTGATCTATAGCCTGCAGATTTGGTCGACGTGACAGCATTTTCACATCAAAACAAGGGCAACAAGTGACTGCTTACAGTAATCAACATCAGGTCAAGTAGGATTTGGAATACCTCTTGGTGCTGATCAAGTCAAAGTAAGGTCCAGACATTACGGATGCTTTTGAATTGATTTTGAGAAACAATATAGTACCTAGCATCTAGGTGTCAATCAAGGAAAATAATTTTGCAACGAAACCTTTCTTGAATTGACTGAAGTTGCAAAACATAAAGTTATTCTCTGTACGTGGGCATGAAGCGACTTTGGCTGAACACATCAATACAGCATTGTAGGAGCTGAAGTGGAAAAACTTTACGAGGTGCAAGAACCATCAGTGGACAAACATTTTGAAGAACTACTCTACTTACAACAATGCTATCAAAGTAACAAAATGATGTTACGACTGGCAATGAACTCGATCTTTGACACGTTGGGTACAAGAAACCATTGAAAGCAACAAAGTATAAAGTTGAGAATCTTTCTGCATGTCAAGATAAACAATAAATTTGATAAAGCCTACGAGCAGAAGTGGGCCAATAAACGCTTTGTGATGAAAAAAAGTATTGAAAAGCAACACACTATTTGGGAGCATGATGGCACCCCCGTACAAGTTGCATTCTGTGGTTATTAACTTCAAATGACTCATGTTCTCGATTTATTCTTAATTGAAAAAGTCGGAAAGACGAGTAAAGAGGATGATTTCTCGTAGTGGAAAGGATACGATGAGAAATATAATAGTCGGGTAGGCGAGGTAACTAGTTAAATATATAAAAAAAATGCTTTTCTTTTAATCCCTGTATTCGCACAACTCTCTCTTACTCTCTAACATAGATTGAATAGCGGTTATAACTAGGGTGCCGTCAACTATGCAACTGACATATGAGTAATACAAACAGGGCTCTGCAATCTTTATTCGTAGTTCTTTGTCCTTTTTGGCTAAGCTGAACCAGTTCTGGTGGCAAGCAGTGGTTAGCGTATATTTATTTCCAAATTCTGCCAATTGACGACGCCACTTGACAAACTTGCCACATCGATATTTGTGTCGCCTTTTTGTAGAGCATTGTGGAGGGCAAAGCTGATAAGACCTTTATGTAGGTGGGTCTGCTGCTCAACACGGATATAACAAACACCGAATATTTATCACATTAAATGGTCAGCTTCGTCCCTCCGTGTTGTTTTTATGTTCGAATCATATAGTGTCCTGGCATCCACCATATAACGAAAATATGAAAGAACTACATTTGGTAGACTTCAGCCAATTTCTAAACATATATAACGTCCCTGATTGACAAGTGACAACTGATTTGGCTTCCGAGCATTGTGCTATTAAACTTTGGTTACCCTGGGGCCAGCTGCCAGCATATTAGCTTTCCGCCCAACCGCGTTAGGGTGCGGTTAAAGGGACATTACCACTTTTTCACACCTGCGAAACCGCGGAACATAGCTCTGAAGACCGAACCTGCGATTGACCCCTGACACAATAGCCACCCGCTGGAAAAACGTGTGCATCAGGCATGACTCAGAGTGCTCGACGCTCGTTCATCAAGTAAAAACGCAAACAAGCCAGTGTGGAGCAGTTAGAAACCACCACCTTCTTCGATCGGGCGATTCTGTTTCAGTTTTGTGTCAAGTTTTTTTTATCTTTTGCGTCTCTGTTGGGTAAGTTCTACTATAACAGCGTATAAAGTTAGTAAGAACAATAAATATAAATCAATCAGCACTGAAATGTCTGTCGTCGCTTTTTGGTTGTTGTAGTGCACCATTCAATGAAAGGTGAACAATATTAATTCGAGCAATTTGCCATAGCTCTTTAAACCAGATCCTGATCCAGCTTGCACAGTCCTATAACTCAGAACTGTGTTTTCCCTCGTATGATTCAGAATAATATTTTCAGAGCAGTCAAGGCAAAAATTTCATTGCATTTGTACAAGTACGGATTTTTGGTTGTAATTTTATGATAAGGATAATTTGGGATGGGTTGGTGTCACGGTGATGTACCTGCTGGATAAACATCAGCCATGTCAGTGAATGCACCATCCTCAGTCTGGTGGAAGGAGCTGTGACGTCACCACAACGCTTGCGTGGTATCGATGTGCAAGGGTGCAACGTTTGTACGGGGTTAGTCGGCTGAGATATACTGAAATGAATCAATCAATGCCTAATGCTCTTGAAAATGCCCAAGTTGTCTTGGTTACTATGTAAGACCACCTCTTGAGTACTGCATCCAAGCATGGAGACCATTTAATCAGAAATTTGTCAGCTTCTCGAACATACCTTTCGGTATTTCACCAAACGTTCTGTCTGCCTTTCTGTTCTTCCCCACGACGAAAGGCTGGGACGCCTTGGTCTTATTTCCCTCAGTACTCGCTTTGACAGTGGGAACCTTCTTCTAGTTATCAAGATTCTTCATGGCTACCATACTCTCTCATCTACACCCTTTCACAGTTGCCCATTCTAATATTCCTCGTGGACACAGCCTTAAGCTGCTCCCCAAATCTCTCAAAACTAACACGAGGAAGGGCGTTTTTTCACAGAGAGTTATTAGCCTGTGGAATGGTTTGCCGCAACACATTGCCAATGCCGCCAGTGTTGGTAACTGGAAGGCTTTTATTTACATGTCTCCATTTTAAGATTTGTTTGGGCACTAGAGGCTAATCTGCCTTTCCCGACACTCCCTTTAATTTAACTTAAATTAATTTTGATATAAATCCAGCTGGGTTACATATACTAAGTGGTATCCTAACTAGGGCGGATGTTGGCAGCATGTAACAGAGAGTTTATTCAGATGGTTGCAATACACTTTATAAGCTATGCTACAGCGGTCCTTATGTAAGCCTCAGCATGAACTTCCATGTTAAACCTCAAACTTTGAATTCCTATAGTCTCGCCCAGAATTAACATAAACCAACGAAATTCAGTATTTGGGGTCGTGTCGCAACTATTTCACTGCATTACAAATTTTAATAACAACAATCGAACCGTTCGGCGTCCACAGTATGGTCATTTCTTGTTGTTGTTGTTGGGACTCTTTGCCCTCACCTGGAGACCGAACCACTGAACCGATTTTCAAATTCTATAGCTTAAAACGTAGGTATGGACACAGCCTAGGGCCTTTCGCAGGCTATTTTGATGTAACTACAATATTCTTGACACGGAAAGCCAAATGGGCTAAAACTTTTGCTCTCACCTAGAGATCAAACCAATGAACCGATTTTCAATTTGTATAGCTTAAAACGTAGGTATTAACACCGATCAGGGCCTTTTGAACCCGATTTTGATGTGAATTGCAGTATTCTAGTCGGCAGAGCAATTATTATTGCAGAGCACTGGGCAGAAATCATTAATGTACTCTTTGCCCTCACTTGGAGATCAAACCACTGAACCGATTTTAGAGTTCTGTAGCTTAAAACGTAGGTATGGACAAGGCCTAGAGCCTTTCGCAGGCTATTTTAATGTAACTACAATATTCTTGACACGGAAAGCCAAATGGGCTAGAACGTTTGCTCTAGCCTAGAGATCGAACCAATGAACTGATTTTCAATTTGTATAGCTTAAAATGTAGGTATTAACACCAACCAGGGCCTTTTGAACACGATCTTGATGTGACTGCAGTATTCTCGTCGGCAGAGCAATTATTATTTTAGAGCACTTGGCAGAAATCATTAAATGGAGTAACAATTTTTTGTAAATCGAGCTAGAAACATGAAATTTGGTACACAAGTCTTGGACCCCATGCAATACCCCCAAGTGTCTTCAGCACCTCCCCCCCTCTCCCAGCCTCCTCCGCCCCGTGCCCCCTCCCAGGGGTTTTGGCAACAAATTCTTATAGATCAAGCTAAAATCATGAAATTTGGTGCACAAGTCATTCTTAGCAGCATAAATCGAATCAGCCATGGAACCCACATGAAATACCCACAAAGAGAACCTAGCACCCCCCTGTGCCCCCCCACTGAGGTTTGACCAACAAATTCTTGCGGATCGAGCAAAAAGCATGAAACTCGGCACTCAAGTCATTCTTAGCATTACAAATCAAACCAAGCATGGAACCCCCACGAAATATCCCAAGGGGCCCCCTAGTGCTCCCCTGTGCCCCCTCTCTGGTGCTTGACCAACAAATTATTGCAGATCGGGCTAAACGGTTGAATTGCGATACACAAGTCATTCATAGTAGTACAAATTGAACTATCTATGGAACCCCCTCG
>JAHWFP010217912.1:0-10342 GCA_023313725.1 Lithobius niger | reverse complement strand
CCCGTGCTCCATCCTTGACGCCTGACGAACACATTCTTCCAGATAGTGCTAAAAGAATGAAATCTGGTATACAAGTAATTGTTAGCAGTAGAAATCAAACTAGCTTTGGAACTTCCACGATATCCTCCAAGGATATCGCTTCCCCCCTATTCCCGCTCCATGAGGTTGATTTCAAAAAAATTCTTGTTGAATGTACTAAAAGCATGCATTTTGGTACACAGATCATTCCTAGTACTGGAAATTGAGCCAGCCATGGATCCCCATGAAATACCACCAAAGCCTCCCCCAGCAACCCCTCTACGTGGGCACCCCATGAAGCATCAATGACCAACAAATTCTTGATGATGTACTAAAAGCATCCATTGTAGTAGTGGAAATCCAACTACACATGGACCCCATGAGATACACCCACCCTCCAGTGCTTCCATGTGTCCTCTCCATGGGGTTGATGATCAACAAATTCTAGTTCGAGTTGTACTGCTAAGAATGACTTGTTTACCAATTCACGTTTTAGGACGATCAGCAAGAATTTGTTGGTCATTTGTTGGCCAAAATTGGAATTTGGAATTGGAAATTGGAATTAGAATTTGGTAACCAAAATTCATAGTACCAAAATTCGTAGTACTACAAGTGAGTGTAGTAGGGGGACAGGAAGGGGCCTTAGAGGATATCTCGAGAGATTCCATAGCTAGCTC
Organism: Lithobius niger; assembly: GCA_023313725.1. NCBI lineage: Eukaryota > Metazoa > Arthropoda > Chilopoda > Lithobiomorpha > Lithobiidae > Lithobius > Lithobius niger. Next base: position 9,647 of record JAHWFP010217912.1, on the reverse strand, counting down.
GAGTTATTAGCTAAGCATTGACCTTGTGTACCAAATTTCAAACGCTCGATGTTCATAATTAGCCCAAATTCTGGCCCGTAACAGCTGTACTAATTCTGAAAATCGAACCAACGAACCGATGCTCAATTTTACAACATAAAACATACGTATGATGAAGGCTATGGCCTTTTGAACGCTATTTTAATGTGACTACAATTATTGGGGAAATCTTCGGGAAATTTTGTTCTCACGTAGAAATCGAACCAAAAGACCGATTTTCAAATTTTATAGCTCTTAAAATTGAGTATTAAATAGGCTTTCTTATAACAGTTAATTTAAGGTGATTACAGTATTTTTTCTGTGTTATTCTTGCTGAGACAAGAAAAAAATAATGGATATTAGTATTAAAAAACGCTTAAGCGTATAAAATACGGATGTAAGCCTTAAAAAACTTATATTTATTTATTTATATATGCCCATTTGTGTTCCTTTTCTCCCTTTAAGAATAAATTTTCTTATATTATGTTATATTATATATTAAGAGAATTCTTTCGAATTCCAGTGACCTGGGATTACAAAAAAACTCAACGTTTTTTCTACATTACTAACTATGAAACCGTTCAATGTGATGGGGATTACGAATGAGGTTAAGAATTTCATGCACTAAACGAGTTGGATAGACTACAAAAATTGCAACAAAAATCACCTCATGCTCCGGACAATGCACACAAATCGTTAGAAAGTACTTAACCAGACGTGAGTGCCGAAACAGTCCTCGACGCTGATAACTCGGGAAGGAAACGAAGAAGAAAGAAAAATACACACAAAGCGAATAAATATGACGTCTAGTAGATTTAGAGTAAAACATTTAACCTTAACCAAGTTAAGTGCAAACAACTCGTTCAACTTAACTAAAACTTAACATTGGTCTTGAGTGTCACACAAGACTAACACAGCAACTAGTGACTCACGAGTGATTTCATAAACAAAAAAAAAAGGCTGGCAAGATGTATTTTTGCATGAATGTGTTTAGTTTGTTGTGAGGAGTGTGATGTAAGTAAAGGCACGTTGATCATTCTATTTTGTGCTGCATCTGTGCACGAGGTGTTGAGTGCAGCTCTAAAAAAGTACTAACTGTCATTTGAGGCATGATCAAGCGATGCTCACTACTTGGCAAATAAGCATAAATGTATGAAAAAAAATCTTAAGCGCCGGTGCACACATGCGGTACCGCATTTGCGGTGGACGCTGCGGTACCGCATTTGCGGTTTGGTTTACGTGACATCTGTTGGGTACTGCACACGTACCAGCGTCGACGTTGCGTTACCTTCCGCCGCTCGTGCGGTCGTTTTGCACCGCAATTCCCCCCGTCAACGCAGCGATACCGCAGCGTTAAAAAAAACGCAATTGCATTTCTGAGAACCTTGGGTGACTTGAGCGGTGCACACGTCCGCCGTTTACCGCAAAAGCGTTACCGAAAATGGCGTCCAATTTCGAAGAAATAGACATGGAATTGTTTAATGGGGGAGTAAAGAACTATCCTGAAATACGAAATGTTGCTGCAGAAATGATTGAAGACTCATTGGGAAGTAATTAAAGAACTTATCCGATTATTTTAGTTAATCTGCAAAGGATGTATAACATTTTTCCCTAGTACGTCTTAAATTAGTACATCAATGTACCAAAATTCGTCGCATTGGTTTTAAAATATATTTTTTTGTTCACGAGGTAGGCGAAAAGAGCAATATCGTCTCATTGGTTTCAAACTATAATTTTTTGTACACGAGGTTAGGGAACCGAACGCGCACATACGTCACCGAAGCGGCACTGCAGCGTCAACAGGCGTTAATAAAATGCACGTGTGCATTGATTGGCTGCGTCACCGTAGCGGCGCCGCAGTGTCGCCGCGTTTCCAAAAAAACGCACGTGTGCACCGGCGCTAATACATGTTTCACAAAACTTCAATTAAAAGTCTTTGGCAATTTTGATCAGAAAGTAAAAAAGAGTTGTTTGCATAAGAAAGGGAAGCAGGTGGTAAATACTGCAACCTGGGAGTTGCATGTACAGCATAAAATCACGAGCTACAAAAGCAACATGTTTGAGTAATACGCTAATGACCTTGTCAGATTCAGTAAAAAAATTGTTTGTTGATACGAAAATCTACTAAGGAATAATGTCCGCCAACCTGGGTAATTTGTTAAATTAATGAGTTGAATGAATATATTAAGTCAAGAGGGGTAAGGCATGTGAGAAAAACAACCTTTGGAATAACGAGTGTGTGGTTATTTCGACTTGTTGAAGGGTAGACGTGAAAGGCCATTGTTGTCCAAGCGTATATCAAGGGGGAAAAAAAAGTTGTGGCCGGATTAACTCGATCATATCAAAAAACAAAACTGGTAAAAAGGACCGCCAAGTTCCGAATGGTTCGGCCCTTCAAAGGAGTGATATCAACACATCAAAACATTTCCCAACTTAATCGCACTGACTAATAGTTCGAAGGTTAAATGAAAACTAGAACATTGCTACTGTCGGTAACAATGTTCTAGATTTCATTTAACGTCCAAAATATTATTCGGTGCGATTAACATGGCGAATGTTTTGGTGTGTTGATATCACTCCATTGAAGGGCCGAACCATTCGGGACTTGGCGGTCCTTTTTACCAGTTTTGGTTTTTGATATGATATCACTTCTTTTTTTTTAATTGTGTATTAGAATTAACTCAACTAGCCTGCAGATGTGTAATGAAGAAAAAATAGAAATAATGTGTTTATTGTATTGTTATTTTTTAGTTGATTAACCCCTAATTTGATTTCGTATCCTGTGGGATACATACTACAAACACGGAAAAAACAAATTCCCAGTGCGCTTCGCCAGCTTTGTAAAGAGTCCGGGGACCCTGAGCAAGGCGGGCAAGAACAACCAAGTGGTTAGCGTCCTCGTCTCCTAACCAACAGTATACGACGGTCCGAATTGCATACTGACCTATGACCTAATTCCTAATACGTAGTTTGAAAAAAAACGCTGGGAGTCATTGTGCCACATTAAGGGTTAAAGAAGTATTTCCTAGCATAAAATAAGAAACTGAGCCTTCAGTTTTAGATTGCTGTAATAAAATAAAGGCAAAGGGTTGAAGTTACCTACACAAAGAGTCTAGGCTCTTCCTCCTTTCAAAACGTTCGTGTGAAGTGTATCAATTCAGATAAAGCTGTTTGAAATCAAGTGTTGACTTGGTCAACATTTTACTAATGATGAAAAAAAGAAAAGTTGGTTCTGAGGCCCTCCCGCACCGATTTTTTAAAGGGAAATAAAAAGAAACGATGCGGTAAAAATAGCAGTTACAGATCCAAAAATGGTCCTTTGTGAGAATTATAAAATTACCATTCTTGTTGTTAAATAATTTTATGGATACGTGGTAATCAGAATTATGAGACAGTGTTCTTTATTTTACCTAAAATAAAAAACAATTCCCCAAAATGTAAGGAAAGTAGAGCCGAAAAATAAAAAAAAAATAAAGTTCTGCCCGCACGCCCAGATTTCTGACGAAAAGGGCCTGAGAACCAACTTTTTTTTTTAGTAGCCTAATAGTAAATTTAGGCGTGCGGTAAGAGGTGTGCGGTGTGAGGTATATTGTTTTAAACTAAGTAGACTGTGAATATAGGAGTCTCATCAATAGCAATAAATAATAATGTGAACGAGAGATTAATTATAGAGATTTGCAACTAAACCGTGTAAAACTATCTGCTGAGTGTAAAGTTTTAAAAAGTATATAATTGGAACAAAATGGTAATTTGACAGGTAAACTTAAATGGTTAGATTGCTTTTACTAAGATACTCCTGTCAGCCTACCACCATTGTGAGAGGGGCGGGGGGGGGGGGTTGTCACGGTGATGCTCCTCTGCCATCCAGGCGTGCCTTGAGGGATAATAATAGACTGTAAGAAAAAAAACCAAAAAACAACTTTCAACGGCTAATGTTGAGTCATTTTGGCACCGGGCGGCTTTAATTTAATTTTGGCATGCTGAATCCGAATCTTCCCGGTGCCAAGTCGAATTTCTCTTCCCAAGCTCGGAATTCAAGATGGCGTCCAAAAATGGCGACCAAAAAAGATATTTTTGCTTCTAGCGCCTAAACCGTTCATCCGATCGAAAATAAACCGGTTACCAATTGTGTTCAGAATAAAATTTCCCTTAGAAAAGGTTTCATGTATATTTTTCGTAAAATTAACCCTTCTGGCCGAAATTCGTCATTTAAAGTTCTATTAGGCCATTTATGTATGCTGTAGATACAACAGTGCACATTTGTTTTATAATTCCTGACTTTAAACAGCTGCAATATTAGTTCTAATTAAGAACTACTAACATAATTGGGCTTAAATGAAAGGTGAAGATGTATATTTTCCTACAAGGGGAGTTAAAACGATTTATTTTAATTAGGCGGTAAGCTACGGCAGTTTATCTACGATGTAGCGCTTTAATTTTTGCATCGTTTTATGATAAGTTTCATCTTCAAAGTGGTTCAGTAGTCATTCTAAATTAGATAAATGGATGTAATTAGGCTTAAATGAAATATGAAGATGTATATTTTCCAACAAAGGGAATTAAAACGATTTATTTAATTTATTTTAATTAGGATCTAAGCTACGGTAGTTTATCTACGATGTAGCACTTTGATTTTTGAATATTTTTACGATAAGGTCCATCTTTAAACTAGTATAGTAGTCGTTCTAAATTAGATAAATGGATGTAATTAGGCTTAAGTGAAAGGTGAAGTTGTATATTTTCCAACAAGGGTAATTAAAACGATTTATTTTAATTAGAAGGTATGCTACAGCAGTTTATCTACGATGTAGCGGTTTGATTTTTGTATCACTTTACGATAAGTTCCATCTCCAAACTGGTGTAATAGTCGTTCTAAATTAGATAAATAGATGTAATTGGGCTTACATGAAAGATGGAGATGTATATTTTCCAACAAGGGTATTTAAAACTATTTATTTTTATTAGGAGCTAAGCTACGACAATTTTTTCCACAGTATAGTGATATGCTTTTTGTGTCAGTTCTATCTTTAAACTGGTACAGCAGCCGTTATAACTCAGATAAAACGTTGTAATTACCCTTATTGGAAAAAACATATTTTCGGCTTTCATATAAGCCTAATCACATTCATTTATCTGAATTAGAACTGCTACTACAGCAGTTTAAAGATAGTACTTGCCGTAAAATACGCAAAAATCCAGGTGCTACAACATAGATAAACTGCCATAGCTCAGCTTCTAATTAAAATAAATCGTTTTAATTACCCTTGTTGGAAAATATATATCTTCATATTTCATCTAAGCCTAATCGTTTAAATGAATTATAACGGCTACTGCAACTGTTTAAAGGAGGAACTTGTTGTAAAACAACCCAAAAATCAATGCGCTACAATGTAGATAAACTGCCGTAGCTTTGCTCCTAATTAAAATAAATCGTTTTAATTACCCTTGTTCGAAAATACATATCTTCATCTTTCATCTAAGTCTAATCACTTCCATTTATCTGAATTAGAACCACTACTGCAGCAGTTTAAAGATAGAACTTGCCGTAAAATGATGCACAATTCAAAGCGCTACGATATAGATAAACTGCCGTAGCTCAGCTTCTAATTAAAATAAATCGTTTTAATTACCCTTGTTGGAAAATACATATCTTCATCGTTCATATAAGTCTAATCACATCCATTTATCTGAATTAGAACCGCTACTGCAGCAGTTTAAAAATAGAATTTACCGTAAAATGACGCACAATTCAAAGCGCTACAACATAGATAAACTGCCGTAACTCAGTTTGTAATTAAAATAAATCGTTTTAATTACCTTTGTTGGAAAATATACAGCTTCACCTTTCATTTAACCCTAATTATGGTAGTGGATCTTAATTAGAACTAACATTCCAGCTGTTTAAAGTCAGGAATTATAATACACATTTGCGCTGTAGTATCTATCATATCAGTAACCAGAACTGGTAAAAGGGGTCGCCAAGTTCCGAATGGTTCGGCCCTTCAAAGGAGTGATAAATGTCAGGCAGTGTCCTTTTCCACTTGTGCCTGGGGCTGTTGCCCTTTGGCCCTTTGTTGCCTTACATCAAATTTAAGCCCTGAGAAGTTTTATTCTTATTGTTCCCTTCTCATTGTTCCCCCATACAATTGTACTATAGCTCCTAAGAAACCATTGTCATGGTGTGTTATTGTTTAACTGTTTTTGTTTACTCTCTTCTCCTTCTTGGTCCCTTGGGGAAAAGTTCTGTTTTGCCCAAGTTTGCTATGTCTTGAGTAAAGAGTATTCAGGTATTCGCCTACCCCATTTGTAATGGGAGTTGTTTTGAAGATGTCTGGTTGACGAAAATGATGTATTCATGTGTTCACCCTTTCCAATTTTTCCCTGACGAAATTGTTATCAATTTGGAATTCGGATCCCTTTGGAAGGTCTGGCCGACCCATCTGTAAGTGTATCTGTTCTATTTCCTTCTTTTCATGCAACTTACCCATGTGATAAACATTGCCAATGCTAAATTCCCGAGCCTGTCGATGAAATGTACATGAACTTTGTGTGTTGGCTCCTGAAATGTTCGTGCCCCCAAACCGGCTTTTTCACAATATTGAATGCTAGAGGCGAATAAAACCTAGGGAGGAAATTCCAGTCCCCAACCTTGATGCCTATTCATTTTGACTTATGAGATAGCGTTAGCCCGATCCATGGCGTAGATGTACCTCTGACTGTTTTATTTGTGTAACATGCGGTGGGGACGTACCAGCTACGGCGGCTCGACTCCACGTGTTACACCGTGATGCCCCCCTTAGTTGGCACTTTGGGAGCATAATCAGCCTGTTAATCCTATTGGGCACCATGTCTAAACTTGGCCAATACTTCTGATTATGCTATTGGCAGCATCACAACTTCGATAGCAATCCGCGAGAAGCATGATTGTCTGTCAATATCAACACACCAAAACATTCGCCAAGTTAAACGCACCGCTTAATAATTCGAAGGTTAAATGAAAACTTTAGGTAGCAATGTTCAAGTTTTCATTTAACGTCCAAAGTATTATTCGGTGCGATTAAGTTGGCGAATGTTTTAGTGTGTTGATATCACTCCTTTGAAGGGCCGAACCATTCGGAACTTGGCGACCCCTTTTACCAGTTCTGGTTTTTGATATGATATCACTCCTTTTTTTTAAAATTGTGTATTGACTCAACTCCACTACCGTGCAGATGAGTAATAAAGTGCCACGTCAACAAGAAATTGGTTTTCAACAATTTGCTACTACCTTTTGCCTATAGGCCGAACCATTCTCAACTTAGTCACCTCTTTATTGGCTTTTGGTTTGGTTTTAATTTTGTTGTAATTTGTTGTATTTAGTTAGTTTTGGTGTGTTGATATCACTCTTTTGAAGGGCCGAACCACTCTCAACTTAGTGGCCTCCTTACCAGTTTTTGGCGTTGTTTATGTTGCTTTGTTTTTACACTTAGTTTATTTTTCGTGACTTGGACGTGAATACAATATCTTTGTAACGTTGCTTAGATTTATCGTATACACTAGTGTGTGCCTAGGCACACGTTCTCATTGTTGGAACTTTGGCCGTCCAATGAGAGACGATGCCGACAATACTAACAATGGTTATAACAATATTTTCGTACTTACGCACCCTCCCACGCCATCCCTGTTACTCCCCAGGATCCAAACCATAAAAGGTACGCAGTTCGTATTGTACTGCACCCATTCGTCCAGTTTCATAGCTGGAAGCCTTCCCGTTATCTCGGAATTGATGAATAATCACCCTATGGGATTTAACATGGGGATGAGAGGACTAGCTAGCTAGTAACACATTTTCAACGTTATTGAGGGGCAGATTTTGCATTGAAAGCAGCATAGCTGGCATTCAAACACGAGTTAATTTTTGTCAGGTGGGTTATTGCTCTGGATTTCAACACAATTTAAGCTTTTGTATCGCATTATTATTTTTCCCCAAGTACCTGAAATGTGCCCAACTTTGCTTCAAGATATAAGACACTGACGCTATGGCGTCGCGCTGCAATGGTTTACAACGTCAACAATTGAATTGATGTGATGTTTGTTGTAATGTTTGTTGCCTAACTTGGCGCGACACACTAGCGTGTGTCTAGATAGCATGCATAAACGGCTTAATAGAACTTAAATGACAAATATCGGTCAGAAGGGTTAATTTTACGAAAAATATGAATAGAACTTTTTCTGAAGGAAAATTTATTCTAAACACAATTGGTAACCGGTTTTTTTCGATCGGATGAACGGTTTAGGCGCTAGAAGCAAAAATTTGTTTTTCGTTCGCCATTTTTGGATGCCATTTTGAATTCCGGGCTTAGGAGGAGAAATTCGACTTGGCACCGGGCAGATTCGGATTCAGCAAGCTCAAATTAGGTTAAAATCACCCGGTGCCAAACTGTCTCAACATTTGCCGTTGAACTCATTTTAGAGCCTCTTTTCTGGAAAAAGTCTTCCTGTCTATAAGCATCAGCCGTGCAAGTGAGTGCCACATCCTTAGTCTGGTGGAAGGCGCTGTGATATCATCACGACGCAGCGTGGTATCGATGTGCAAGCGCGCGAGGTTTGTACGGGGTTAGTCGGCTCAGATCAAGACTACCTAGACGTAAAGGCTTAACGTTAAAAATTCGACGCGTCGTCCAGTTAGCCACCGATTCTGCCACCAGTTGCGCTACTTACACCCCAAAAATGAACTGCTCTAGCATGCGGACCGAACTGTGAAAGGTACGTGTGACACGCGATAGGCGGATTTTAAACTTAAAACACTGCATTGACACCAAATTATTGAAATTTAACAACAATGGCTTCATGCTACGTACCTCTTTTTTCACTCGACGACAAAACAAAGCCTCCGGAGGTTTAATTTCATGAATTTCAAGCAGAAGAGCAACCAAGGTAGTGCACGTGTGTATTGTACTGTATGATACGCTACGGCGTTTTCAATTCTCATTAAAAATGTGTTAAACGATCCTTTGACTTAGCAGTAAATCGTCCGAAGACTTAAACAATAGTCACCATTACCGTAAAATAATGTTCATTTAGCGCTGCAACACCGGTAAATCTAATAATGAGAAGATATCACATTTTTGTGCATCCCGCTAACACTAATCAATGCTCCGGTTGGGGTTTTTCGTTCATCGTGCTTTCAGTTCAGCGCAACGCTTGGACGACGCGTCTAGCATGCTGCGTGAAACCAGCATTAAGCCTTTACGTCTAGGTAGCCTTGCTCAGATATACTGAAATGAATCTATCAATGCCCGAAGCTCTCGAAGATAACTGAGTTGTCTTGGTTTCTGCCCAGTCCCAAGGGAAATGTGGAGTGGCAGTGGCATTGGGGAAGGTGGGGTAGTTGGTATTAATTTGTTGGTTTAAATTCTTGATTTATATTCTGGTCTTAGGGGGTAACATTTTTTTTCCCGATTTCAAAGCGGTGTAAAGATCAGCTTCAGATTCGGCTTGTTTACTGGCCAGTGAAATTATGTCGTTTACGTAATATTCTATTTGCCAAGTTTTTTTTTTATTTAATCCCATGTATTGGACATTTTTTAAAAACAATAATTAACTTCACTCACATTTTGGCCTTTTATTGTCACAATACAGTTTCAGGA
>JAHWFP010217910.1:11797-28828 GCA_023313725.1 Lithobius niger | reverse complement strand
TTAAAAAATTCAAGAACTGACTCTATTAAATAAGCAGTAAACATGACTTTAAAAATATCAGGAAACAAATTAATCAAATTTGTGCGAACTTCGACATATGGCATGCCCTATTACTCAGGGCAAAACATATGGTATGGGCTGCTAAGAATTCATGAAGGGACGGTATACCGTCGCACACGCTCAACTCGAGCACTGTTGAAGCGAAAATATCTACTAAGAAAAAAAACTTCGTTTTCCTGACATACCATCCAAGCTTGTAGCACCCCACTCCGTTCCGATGACTGAAGCAATGGATGGTGCAGCGTACATTACTTCTATCACTGACCGTTTCATTCGGCTCTGCCGAGCTTTTAAATTTTGATCGCGCACATAGTGGCAATGCAAATGAAGGAGGACTTGTAGTGACCTTGAGTAGGTAATTGAATATAAAGTTGTAGCAAATTAGGGATTAATTCTTTGCGCTCGAGCATGGCGACATTAAGTCCAGAAGGCAACTGAAATAGGTTCGTATCTGTAGTTAGTATAGGGGAAAGGCGTTGTGCACCGTCACGTGACGAATGACGACAACCGTCGACTGATGGTAAGTGCGTACACTTCTCTGATGCGATCAGTTTTTGAATGAAAGGATTCGACCTCTACACTCCCGTCTGTCAGCCGGCGGGTCATCCAGGAACGGGACGGAGTAGTAAACGTGGCTCCTCTAATTTACGTGCTTTAATTCAAACAGAAATTTGATGGCCTGCGAGATGACGTGACGGAACGAAATGGAACGGAGTAGTGTGCGACAAGGTTTACTCGTTTCGCCATTTGGGAGGTGTCGTGGTACAAGTGCACTAGAACCGAGCGCATTGATCGCACGGGCAGAGTAGGCCAGCGAACATATGCTAAACCGCCCTAATACAAAACGTTTTATTTTGTCGGATGTTCACTGGTTTTAGTCACGATGGTTATTTGGTCAGTTACATACGAAACTCCAAAATGGTTGCTGTACTGAGTGAGACCTTTCAGTGTTTTAAGATCCACTGCGTATTGGCAGATCCAGTTATTTTGTAGTGTTTAGTCGTAAAACGTTTGGTACCTGCGTCACACAAAGAAAAAAATGACTCTATTCGTCTGACGACATGTTTGAGGCAATGCGCGACCAGCCTATTAAAATCCGTAAACCGATAGCATCAGACACCTTAAGACAAAATGTTTTATCGTAATGCCGGCCACACGCACCAAATGCGGCAATTGTCTCACGACAAAACTTCCCGAGACGTCGCATCTGGTTGAGCGACTCCCAATAGCCTTTCTGTAGACAGAGCTTCGCCTTGTTGTCGTGAGACACCTAACGACGCCTAAAGACGTCTCACGACAACGTCTCATCCGGTGTGGCACTCAACTCATTGCTATGGTTGAGGAGATGTCTGCCTGCAGCAATGTGACACAGGTTTCGGCAAAATGGGTTGTCGTGCGACCAAATGACACGTGTGGTTTGTGGCCGGCCTATATAAGGTGTTCGATGTGTGTTTGGCCGGCCTTAACTGTATGTCGAGTGCATATCTGGAATTTCATTTTTCATATATTCCAGCAGCTATGTTTCATGGTGGAGTTATAGGGTGGATTATCGTTGCCACACGAAGTTCCATCTCCAACCATGTAATGATTACGTAGTCATAAAATATCACAGCCTGATGTGCGGTACAGTCCAGTAAGTTGCACTCGATGTATTGTACATACCAGTAACGTGCGCTCGATCAGACAAGGTGTATGCAAAGTGTTGGAGAGCAAACAAATTAGACTGAACAAATTCTTCTAAGGGAAGCTGGGAAAGCTGGGAAAGTTAGGGTTAAGAGATATAATAAAAAGGCAAAATTGGGCCTACTAAAGGCCTAATAGCCAAAAATCCCCCTAACTAGGAGACCTAGCAGAGGTTGACGGAGGACCAGCCAGTTGGCTGGCCCGAAGGTTTTGTGATTTTACCATGCTGGCCCCTTTGCTTAAATACCTTTTGGTAACCCCTGACAACTGTGAAATAGCCAGGGTATTATGGGAAATGGAAGCATCTAGAAGGTTCTAGAGGCAGGAACCGGAAATATAATTACAAGGTATAGATAATGTCCACCTATGTAAGATTAGACACACAAGACTAAGATTGGCCAGTGACCCCAGCAAACATGAAAGTACAAGATTTGCGACACCAGTAACGTGCGCTCGATCAGAAAAAAATCGCTTGTGTACTCAATCAGACAAAATTCGCTTGTTGACTCGATCATAACACTTGCGTTCGTACCAACAATTTATTTGGCCAGAAATTTCTCTCTGAAAGGGGGGGGGGGGCGAGTATCTGGGCACAGAAAAATGTTTGGTGGGAATTTCCCCTCCCCCCGGACACAGTCTCGTATTAAATAGCCACTGGTAGTATTGTAAAATATTTAAACACGACAAAAATTATGCCTATTTTCGTAGATGATCAGACACAGATCAATCGATTGATCGCCTAAAACTTAAATAATCGTTTTCGTATTTAAATATTTTGAACTGCTACCAGTGGCGATTAGCTAACAAAAGCGAACAGTAAAGCTGGAGAAACAACAAAACGGGATGGTACATTATTAAACGACAGAGCAGGCAAGGGCAAAAAATCATTAAGAAAAACAGAAAATGAGACTTGGACTTACAGGTGTTAATTTCGAAGAACACTCCTGTTTAAACCAACCAACAGGTGATAAAACATATGATCTACAGAAACCAGAGTTACACGCAGGGGTGGGGCCGGCCGCACACTGCCTCGAACTATGTCTTACGCAAAGACGCCTTATGTCTAAAAAATATCAGGAAACAAATTAATCAAATTTATGCGAACTTTGACATACGGCATGCCCTATTACTCAGGGCAAAACATATGGTGTGGGCTGCTAAGAATTCGTGAAGGGACGGTTTACCGTCGCACACGCTCCAACTCGAGTAATGTTGAAGCGAAAATATCTGCTCAAAAAAACATCTTCGTTTCCCTGACCTACCGTACAAGCTTGTAGCACGCCACTCCGTTCCGACGACTCCACGCCGTGTTCTCTCAAGGTGTCTGATGAAAACAGTTTAGCACGTGTTTCAATGGGGCAGCCACACACTGCCGTAAACACGTCGTCAGACGTCTAGAGGAATTCTTCCCTTACCAGGCAAAGGTATTAAAAGTTTTGTCTTACGACAAAACATTATCAAACAATTCGATATTCGCATGCGCATGTGCGCTGCGCACTGAAAGTTCTGACTCTGTAACTATATTTTGGAGTTTCGTATGCAATTGACTTACTCATCGTGAGCAAGTAAGGTGTTTTGTTCGATGCGATGAGAGGCAAGCCTATCGGGGGCTTTTATGCCTCCGTTTCCTTCAAGATGAAAGAGTATTATTACGAGTAAGCTTTAACACACTGTGTGTGGCTTAACACATCGAAAAGCACAAGCACATGAACATGTAAAGCACAAAGTAGGCCACAAGGTAAAATGTGACGTTTCGTCTCAACTATAGTCAATGCCGTTATCAAGCATACAAATTCGTATAAATTGCTTAAATGCATTAAAATAATCAAGGCACAGCATACAAAAAAAAAATTATATTTAAACCCATTTTCACCGGAGGAAACCAGGCAGGGTCGTACTAAACCCAGGCCATTTTTTTTTTTTTGTTATTCTTCGTTTTGAATTAGATCCCGTCAATTACCGTGCAGCGTGCTGTGTCGCCCCCCCGCCTTGAGTAATATATATAATTATGCTTGATAGAGCAGCACAGTCATCTGTTACCACTGCCTGCTTTCTGGAGAATTAACAATTTCGTGAAAGTCGCTATCAGTTCGTCACGAAAAAAATTACATCACTATAACGGTATCCTATAATGTCTTCTCTATTGGAGGCAGGGGCTTCATACACAATTCCCTCGCAACTTTTAACATTGAAGTGTCACGTGAAAGTCTGTTACTTACAGTACCAGTTCATTACTGTGGTACGACCCAGGGTGGAATTACATAACTAAATTCCATAAGGCTAACGTGACCTTCTTTAGAATTGCACCTTAGAGCAATCACCTATACATATCTCAAGAATGCATCCACACTAAAATGACACACGAAATTACTGCTGGAGTGAACCGTGAACACTGCGGCCAACCATAGCTACCTCTGTGCAATATCTTCTCATAATATAGAACACGAATAGACGGCAAAGACATCTACTTGGGACCGGTCATTATTTATGACCGGGGGGGGGGGGTGACGGAGGAAATGAAAATGTAACCACCAAATATTCGATGTCCCCCCCCCCACCCGTCGAGATCTTGAAAAAAATGTTGACCCCCCCACATACACAAAAAAATGGGTGCCCCCCACCAAAAAAAAATGTGTGCTTTTTGTATATCCATTGAGACGGTCTGCAAATGATTCCTGCAGCCAAGATTAGTGTTGTAGCCAAAATAAGTAAGAAGCTCTCCAAACCGATAGTTACCGTTAGTTGTAAGGAAACGTGTCTCGTTTTTAACGAAAAGACATGTTGGTTTAAAAATGTTCTATAAAATGTTCCTTACACCCATCTCCTGTCGAGATTCATACAACAAGTATGATGAACACTCTTAACACTGAACACGCTTGAATGCCCACATCAGCAACACAGTCAGCACCTAACAGACCGAAGAAGCCAAGAAACCAGGTGCCAAGGCTTTACTAGAAAGTTTTTTGTAAAAAGTAGACTTGCAGAAACGGTACTGATAGCGTCAAAACCTTGCAACATTCACATCATGGGGGGTCCCAGAAGCTGACGTGTCTTTAGAAAGTTAAACTCTGAAAGTGCCATTTTTGAGGTCCAAAAATTACTTTTTCTTCCAGTTGATCAGTGTGCTTTTGACCCCCGCCCCTTGATAGCACCTGAAAAATTTTTGCCCCCCCCCCCCCCCCCCATCAAGAGGGTCTAAATAATGACCTCCCCTAATTTCCCCTACCCCCTCCTCCCCGGCGATAAATAATGACTGGTCCCTTACACCACTGGATACACTGAAAAGTTGACTTTTTAAAGCATTTTCAAGCCGTTCACATTGTTCCCATATTCAAAGAGATGATTAGTTCTCGCCAATCACAGATTGAATTTATCTACAGAATATGCTGAAGGAAGATACATGTTCGCACAGAAAAAAAAAGTCGTGACGACGAATTATAAACAGAAACAATTTTTTTTTGTAGTTTGGCTTAGCAATTAATCAGTAGCGCTGCGCAGCTACTATCTCTGCGGGCCTTGGGTAGAAACATCTAATTCAAGTGTCGGATACAAGGGCGAGCTTCAGTCAAGGAAGGATACCGCTCCGCACTTAACTGTGTTTAGAGGTGGTCGCGCGATCAAAGTTTCAAGTTTCAGGTTTCGGGTTTCAAGACGAATTAAGTTTATTTCAGGCATCTGGCAACAGGAGTCGCATCCGTACAGTATGGGGGTTTTGATCATACGCTAGAGTATACTGGATCTGTTAGAGTTGATAACTCATCATTTTCATAGACTCATGGTCACGTACATACATCCCGTGGGGTGATGTACCGTGGGGTGAGGTCACGTGGGGTGAGGTCCCGTGGGGTGAGGTCACGTGGGATGAGATCACGTGGGGTGAGGTTCCGTGCGGTGAGGTACCAGTGGGATAAGGTTCCCATGGGGTGAGGTTCACATGGGATAAGGTTCCTGTGGGGTGAGGTTCCCGTGGGATTATGTTCCGGTGGGGTGAGGTTACTGTGGGGTGAGGTCCCGTAGGGTGAGGTTCCATGGGGAGGTTCCTGTGGGGTGAGGTTCCCGTGGGTTGAGGTTCTAGTGGGTTGAGGTTCACGAGGGGTGAGGTTCCTGTGGGGTGAGGTTCCCGCGAAGTGAGGTTCACGTGGGGTGAGGTTCACGTGGGGTGTAGATCCTGTGGGGTGAGGTTCCAGTGGGGTGAGGTTCCCGTGGGGTGAGGTTCCCGTGGGGTGTGGTACACGTGGGTGAGGTTCCTGTGGGGTAAGGTTCCATGGGGTGATGTTCCCGTGGTGTGAGGTGAGGTCCTGCGGGGATGGAGCACGATATGATGTGACTTCAGTACTACGTCACTTCCAGTTTTCGTCAATCTGGAGAGGGGTGGATAAGTGCCTCTTTCTGCCTTTTTTTCCGGTTCTAGTCCATCTGGAGGAGGGTGGGAAATTGTCTTTTACTGCCTTTTTTCGTTTTCAGATCATATACACACATCATTACCCCCACTTTCAGTCACATGAACAAAGTGGGGGTAATGATGTGGTGATGTATATAGCCCCCCATTTCTGATCGAGTGATAAAAGGGGTGGTAATGATGGGGTGAAATGTTTAGCCTCCACTTCTGATCACGTGATATGAAAAGTGGGGGTAATGACGTCACTTTCGGTTTTTGCCTCAATCTGGAGGAGGGTGAAAAAGTGCCTTCTACTACCTTTTTAAAGTTTTTATCAATCTGTATATACAGATAGTTATGGATTCGAGTTAAATCATTCTAACTGGTGTAGGTGCGGAACTAAGCTGCAACTTGAAAATGCCAATATATTAAGATCCTAAAAGAGATTACGAGTTGGCGCTCATATCATTGGATATGTATTATAGCATATTCATTGTGCACGGAGATAATAATGAAATTTCATATACCGTAGATTATGGAGCGACCTGGTTTAAAGTGCTGGTCATTCCGGGTGCTTACGAAATTTCGGATTTGAATAATTTTTTTCAATCTGTTGCAGAGAAAAACGGGCATGAAAAAGGTGGTATAGTTATAGAACCGAATCATATTACTTTAAAAACAAATTTGTTTATTAACCACGTACAGAGTTTTGTTTCCTGGAACTAATAGCTTAGGCTCGGTATTGGGCTTTCATCGGGGTGTTTATACTAAATCTCTGCAAGGTCAAGCTTCGGTTAATATTATGGGTTTAAACACTATATTTGTTCATGCTAATATAATCTCTTCGTCTTATGTGAATGAGGATACTCAGCCTTACATTTACGCCTTCTGCCCCGGAGTTCCACCCTGGTATAAAATGATAATTACTTCTTAAAATTTGATTTATCTTCCAGTCACTACCGATAAGATTAGAAACATATGCATTTGGTTAACTTCTAAAGATAATGAAATATTGAATTTAAACGGGGAAACGCTCACCATTCAACTTCATCTGAGATCTAAAACATAATTTTATGTAAAAAAAAAGAATGTTAGTATTCAAAAGGAAAAAAGAATAACTGGGATGGGATTTAACTGTGGTAACAATAAAAGACTAACTGCAAAAACCGAGCGTTCATTAAATTTCTGATCAAAGCTAGAAGATGAGTCTAATGGAAGATTATTTGAATATAAGTGAGACTTTACAACACGATTCTCGGTCGAAAGTTACAGTTATCACAAGTACAATCCGATAGTCGGGACCAACCTCAACAATGTTAATTCGGAAATAATAATCATAATAGAAAACCAGGATCTGTTTCTGCACGCTGCTAATAGTTATCTTCTGATTAGGGGCAAGCTACTGAAAGCGGCCGGTACTAATTTTGTCAATACCGACGTTGTGAGTCTCATCAATAACGGTCCCATCTACCTGTTTTCCAGCATTAAATATCACTTGGGGGATAAATTGGTGGATGTGTTAAATTATCCCGGTTTCGGCACTCTCATGAAAGGTCTGTTTACGTATGGGTCGAGCGATCAAGTGTTGTTGCTGGGTAACTGCTGGGCTTTAGATGCTGCTGAATCTGCCGTTGCTAGTTTGGCGGATAACATAGTATTCAGTCTGCGACATTCTACCATCGTGAAGGAACCGGATCCTAAAGGAAGCTTCTCATTTGCTATTCCTCTAATACACTGTTTGGGATTGTTTGAAAATTATGACACGGTTCTGTATGGGACCAAGCACATGCTAACACTGTCTAGAGCGAGCAACGACGACGCCGTATTTAGGGCAGCTGCCACCGCCATTGACAAAGTCGAACTGACTAACGTTTCGTGGCACGTGCTGCACGTAACAACATCTGATGAGCAGAAACTCAGGCTTTTTAGCTACATAGATGGCGGAATGAACGCAAATTTGGGATTTAGGCACTGGCATTACGATAGTTGTGAACTACCTCAGAGCACCAGTTTCACGTGGCGCGTACTCACTACTTCCGCCGTTAAAAAGCCAAGGCTGCTTATCCTAGCTCTGCAGACCGATAGAAAAGATGCACAAACAAAAAAAGACAAACAAACAAACAAATACAATCCCGCTGTATTCGATCACTGCAGCTTCAAGACGCTCACCTGACTTTACGAACGTTACCCATTCTTGAACTTGAACGTAAATTATGCTACTGGAGAATACTTGATCTTCTATAGAATGGCTCAGGAGTTTAGACGTGCTTTGTACGAAATCGGAGACTTTGAAATCGATTCGGTGCAGTGTAAAAAGACATATCCTCTTGTGGTTTTGGACTGTTCCAAGCAGTCTGAGAGACTTCTGTCCGGCATAGTTGATGTACAAGTAAAGTTGAAGTTTAATGCCGCGGTTCCAGCTAACACGACGTGCCACACGCTGTTGATTGGGGATAGAAAAATGAGTTTGAAATTGGATAAAGGCAAAGTCGAAGTGATTTATTAATATATATAAAAAAGCGAGATGGTGAAACAAAAAATGAAAAGAAGCAAGATTGTAAAACGTAAAAAAATCAGAAAACAACGAGGTGGGTTTTTTACCATTGTTTAGGTTACTCGGTCCACTCATAGCTGGAGTAGGGGGTCTGGCAGGTGGTGCTGCAGGTGTTGCTATGGCTGTTAAGAAAGCTCAGAACGATGCTAAGGTGTTGGAAGAGATGGTGAGACATAACAATAAGATGGAGGGTTCGGGTTTGAAAAAAAAAAGCGAAGCGTGACAGAGGGCTCTTTCTAATACCAGTGAAAGTCTGATCGATTTTAGATTTCACTAAACCTTTAACGAATCTCGATTTAAATAGATTAGTCAAAGTCTTGAAAATTCCTAACTACAGAGGGACTTTTAGCAAGGATCGTCTACCGCTTAAACCTAAACCTCACGGTGAATGCGGCATCGTTAATCTCGAAGATTTTCACGATGGAGATTGGAGTCATTGGGGGGCTTACTCAACGATTACAGACATACCCTGTTATTTCAACAATTTCGGTAATTTGGGAACTTCCACATCGATCTCCGAGTACTTGGGTCCCGTTAATACAATCACGACAGAATGCAGAACTTTAATCAAATATGTTGCGGACATTTTTTTTTAAGAGCATTGGCTAAGAGCGGCGTTTACAAGACGGTTTTGGATGAGATGACTCTTTAAATCATTTGCCATTGGAAATGTATATAAAAATCTAATTTAACAGGGGTCTTCCGATTTAGCTGGGCTTTTAAACCAAAATTATCAATAAAAATCAATTCTGCTTTATGACAAATTTCACTGTTTTTTTATGCAATCTTATCGCCCCTTTAGATATTTTTCAGATAGGTATAAATCTACTTGGACATCTGTACTATGTGCAAAGTCAACCTCGGACATTATATAAATATATCAATATTCATTAAACATATTTGATCCTCCTGTAGAATATTCTGGATTCGTTTCGCAATGATTAAAAGTACCCACTCTTATTCTGCAGCTTGGCCAAAGTTGAAAATATTGGTTAGTGATATCTTTATCATATTTATAGTTTTCCATATTTAAAGCATTTCCACTACATCGTAAGGTCAAACTTTTATGAAAAGTTGTTATTGTCCACCCCGGGGTAGATAACGCCACATCGTACAGATAATAGTGTTTCTTTATTTGTGTGTGTTGACGAGGATAGTTATTGATGCACGTGAAAAATCACCTTTCTGGATAGGCCCACTCGCCCGAAAACTGATTAATATTGGACAAATATTTTGGACATATCCCATAGTGACCGCGTGATGATATGTTCTTGGCATTGCCAAGGGTGTAATGGGTTTATTATTCGCTGAGAACTCTCCCCCATCTCAATACAAGACATTTTGGAAAGTTGTCGATAGATCGGTTTTAAGGTTTTCCAACTTCGTTTCTAAATCGGTTAGTTGAGAATAAGTTGCAGTATCTTCCAGATCTATGCCAGGAGCGACTTTAGTGAAACGTTTATTTCCCGCATCAAAGTCCCGATCAGAGTTTAAATTAGGTTGAGGATCAGTTCTAGATACTACCTGTTGGTCGATTTTTTGCGATACGTACTCCTAACTCGCTTAGTCGAGAATAGGTAACAGCGTCTTTGAGTTCTATACCCGGAACGAGTTTAATTAAACGATCGTTCCGCATGTCATAATCTGGCACAACTTTTGCATCTATATTGTTTCGTAGCAGCGTCCCTAGACTGGGAAGGGGATGCAACATCTTTAATTCGCTTATTTTCAGCGTTAAAATGTCCATCCGCATCTTTCTTCAATCCTACGTCGGATTTATGTTTTTTTACGTCAGTTTCTAATTTGGTAAACTGGGAATAAATTACGACGTCTTCGGGTTCTGTGGCAGCTCCGACTTTAGTCAGACGCTTATTCTGCATGTCGTAATCATGATTCAGGTCTAACATAAATCCTATACCCGGAACTCCTTTCACATCTCTTTGCATTCGTTTCAAAGACTGTCCAAATTTACTGACCGGCATTTTGACGATTCTTTTTTTAATATATAAACAAAAGGATAAAGAAATTTCAAAAATGTCTTAATTTACCTGGTATGGAAATCTTTTGAGTCTGTTGCAATCAAATTCAATAGAAGTTAGGACGGAGAATGGACGGATTTAAAAAAGGGAGTAAAGTACGTCTTGTCTCCTTCCATATATTTTGAGGATTTAAATAGAATAGATTCTCCAATTTCAAACAAGGATTCCAAGTGTAAGGGTTGGATTTCTCCGTCAGGCCTCGAATCTGAAAATGTGATAAAAAATCTTAAACGATACATCTGCGAAAAATTAGAAATTGAAACCGATGAGCAGAAAACTGTTTCTTTGACGATGTTCAGTTACCCCAATTATTCACACCCCGTTTCGATATGCTATCCATTTTGTCAAAAGGCTAACGGCGAGTCGGATAAGCCACTACGTCTTAGAACGTGAGTGTACAACAATATCCATAAAACTAAAGGAAAACTTAACAAAAAAGTTATAGATAAACCGTGGTTTAACTTGACCTCTGCGGAAGTTTGTCCTTGTCGGAAGTTAGTGGTAAAATTAACTCCGTGTACATCAGCAATGATGCTCCCAGAACCGTAAAACTTTGCTGTAATGTAGAGTACGGAGTCGTCGAATCTAATACATCCAACGAAAAGTTTTCGGATAAAGGCTTTACGATTTTTATTTCTGAATAAAAAAAAATGAATATTCAAAATTACGATTTCTTCGTTCCGAGTAAGAAGCCTAAAAATCACCCATTTCTACCTTCGAACATTAGAGCTTGGTTATAGGACCGGCAAACTGCGGGAAGACGAATTTACTGTTTAATTTTATCTGTAACGAGGGTTGGTTGGATTATGACACATTATACGTGAACAGCAAAGCTCTGTGCCAACCAAAATACTGAGCCTTACAGGCTATATTTTTCAGGACTCTCAAATCGATTTGACCCCTCCCGAGAAGTTGGATACCGAGTTTCGTAATCTCATAGTTTTCGACGACGTTCTTTTAGAAAAACAAAAGAACATCGAACGTTACTTCGCTCAAGGACGACATTCTAATGCTGACGTTTTTTATTGCAGTCAATCTTATACCAATCTCGTGTGGATGAGTTAAACCTAAAACATTTGTACGAAAATCATGTCGGGCCGGACATGGAATTTCCAGATTTTAAAACGTTGTGTAGAACGTGTTTGGATAATCCGTATGGATTTTAATCGATCGACAAAATGTTAAACAAGGGACGTTATAAACGTTCATTTTCGTTTGTAAATAAAAGAGGTCGAAAGAAAAAAGAAAATGGAAACAAAACGTGAAATCCTATACTTAAAAAACGTTTACGTTTAAAAAAAAAATTTTTGCATCAACGTTTGGATGAGCAAGTGCAAGAAGACTCTTTACAAGAGTTTTTAAAACCCGTTGTTAATACTTTGAAACCAACCGTTGCGAAACCAACACCCGCAGTGAGTCCTTTGAAAGTAGTTGCTGGCTTTCCAACTAAAAAACGACCGAAACGTATACGAATTATTACTCCTGTAAAAACTTATAAATCTAAGGAGGAGGAGGATGATGATGAGGAGGGGTGGGAAACTGAAGAAACAATGCATGATATGGAAAAGTTTGAACTGCTGACACCTCCCAATTTTGTCGCCTAATCGGCTCCAACGTTGCGAGAGCCTCCCAGTTCTCCCATTGTATCCAAATACGTGACTCCAGCTTCGGCTATGAGAACCGAATACGCATCTACCAGCACAGGGCCAAAAGTCACCCCCGTGCTTTCGGCAATTCAAAACAGACACGTTTTAACACCTCCAGAAATTCCAAATTTTCCCACTCTCAGATCCTTGGATAGTCTGTAGTTAGTAAGTTTCACGGTACAATGAAACAGTTCACTCCGCAACTAAACTAAAACCGAGGGAAGTAACCAGACATCACGACTCGTTGCTGAGAATTAAGTCAAACAATCGTTGAAAAAACCCAAATTGACATTGGAAAAGTCAGAATTTCTAAAGTTAAGAAAATTTTTGATAAAGGGTATTTACAAAATTTTACTAACGAAGTTTTCACGATCCGTAAAGTGCAAAAAACCGAACCTGTTACTTATCTATTAAAAGAGGAATCAAGTGAGCCGGTGCTCCGAGTTTTCTACAAACAAGAAATTCCAAAAAATCTTGTTCCCGATTTATTTTTAGTGGAGAAAGTATTGCGAAAAAAGAAAGGCGAAGATGGAAAAATGCTGCACTTTGTTAAATGGAAGGGATACAATTCAAAATTTAATAGTTGGACGGATAATGTTAGCAGTTTATCCTCGTAAATAATTTCCACTTGATTTTTAAGTACAACATATATTAACAGTAGATTCTCGTCCAAATCTAAATATTAATTTTCTTTCATCCATTTTCCTCTTCTAGCTGCGATCATTTCCTCTGACTTAGATTTTCTGTCGCACGTTTCTTACTAATAGCAGCGGCCATTTTATCCAACCTAGCTTTTCTCTGTTAAACAGTTTCTCTCTCGCGTTTCTTAGCAATAGTGGCGGCCATTTTATCCAACCTAGCTTTTCTCTGGTCGACAGTTTCCATCGCAAGTTTTTTATACGAAGCAGCGGCTCTTTTTCTCTTAATAGCCAGTACTTTTTCTTCTTCGCTTCGTTTTGTTATTTCACTGGCCGATGCTTCGCCCCCCCCCCCATCTTTCTCCAGTGAAGCTCGCTCTTCAGCTTCTTCATCCTCCATTGGATCGATTATGTTGTCTGCAAAATCGTGCACTATGTCGGTTTTGTAGTGACCATGCACTAACGTATTTATTCCATCATCCAGCACGAATCTCTTATCATCGTAGGGAGATATGGATGATTTTGAAATTTCAACCGTGGCGAGCTGATGATCTTTACTTCGAATGCTCATCCAAGCGGCTTTTGAAGACTTTTTTGAAAATAGTGCTTTTTTGTAGTCTTCATGACTGAGACTTTTTGGATAAATAGTTTACTAATACCTTTAGCTTTTTTAATGCTCTCTTGCCCTACTAGAACAGAGTACATTTTTGCTTTCAAGCCTACAAATTCTTTCACCGGGATGCTAGCCGTCTCATCTTTCATTTTTCCCAAGACTTGTTTGTTTTTAACACTGTTTAGAGGATGGGATGGATCGTAATTGCTGGTGTCGAATCTATCTGACTCAGTTTTCATATCCTGGTAGAAATCGTCAGTCTCTACTTCATAGAATAGACTGTCAGTGTCTGTGAAAAGTAAACGCGCACGGTCTCCATATTTTGGATGAATGAACTCGTAATGAAATTCATACATTGTGAGTTTGGAAAGTTCGAGGATGCAGAAACTGGAGTAAGTCGGTAAGTCACACTTGATGTTACGAGGTCTCAAGTTTACCTGTACGAGATTTTCGTTGAGGATCTTGAACGAATCCGCGTGTGGTAGAGTGCTGTACTTGACAGATTTTTTTAGATTGTCGGATAACTTCAAGGATAAACGCCCCGATTTGTTTTGCATCGTTTTTCCAAATACCGAATTATTTTTCAGTTTGAAAAAATCTTTTTCGAAGGTCATCGTTGTGAGTTGATGCTTCTCGGTGTTAAATTCTATGTAAGATTTTAGCCATTGCTTCTGACGAAATTTTAGAATTCTGTGAATACCTTTCAAAATGAACCGTGCTTCAAGTAGAATTGTAAATTCCTGTAATGAATTATATAGTTTTCCTTCGGGAGCAGGTTAGTCGTCAGTTTGGAAGCAGAAACGATCTTCTTGTTTCCTGCCATTTCTTTCATGAAGGGAGACACAAGTTATGGCATTATTTTAAACTTTTCCGGTGCTAAAGGGTAATCGTTGTGATCGTCGTGTAGCTCGGATGGATAGTCCAAGTCCACTTCCCATATATAACCGTATTCCGAATCTTTTTCAATCGATGCCAAGCAAAATTCGAGAATTTCTTTCCTCGTCAGCCAGCTAAATCGATCGTATGGAAGGAATTCAGTCATGGCTAGTCCATATAAGTTGTTGGCATCCAAATCTACTAGATACAGACTAGGTAGATTCTTGTTGTAGGTGTCTGGTAGGTATTTGTTTTTGGCGATCGAGTGCCTTTTTGACTGGAAAGTTGTTCCATCTCTAATACCAGAAGTTATAAAGTTATGCTTTCCCCCATGTGTAAACAGTTCTAGTTCGGCTTCAGTTTTTTTCAATGTGGCTGCCCAACTAAATCCTGATGTGGATGGATAGTAGCATGGATCTATGCCATCATTAAGCTCACATGTTACCCTAGAAGTCTGAAAAACGTCAGCTAGAAGATACACATCGATCATGTGATATACAAGATGATAGTTTTTAAAAACCTTCTTTTTCAGCAAGTTCCAAACTGACGTAGCGTGATCATACTTTGCGTCAGTGATGCCTTGACTTTGTAGAGTGGAGAAGAATGCCACTTTAGGAGGTAATTTCCATTCTTCAAACACGTCCATAGACTGCACGTACTCATATGGGTAGTGGCCTTTTTGTGTCAATAAATCTGAGACCTCCCCCCGACTCGAACCAATCTACCGATTCAAGAGCAGTTTTTGCAATGTTGAAGGGTCGATCTTTCTTGTGGTGTTTAGCCAAAGTTTCCAGCGACGAAGATAGGAAATTATAACTGTCTAAAAAACGTAACCTTACCGAAAAGTTCTTATCATTGAAGCAAAAGTACCTAGTAATGGTCATATTCATGAAACGCTCGGTGTTTCTAGCAAGAACGTCCACTCCCGAAGGGAATTTTTTGCAGCTGAAATCAGTAGATGCATATCAGAGCCTTCTAAATTATGGAAGACGATTGGGTTAGTGTTTACGCTCCTTGCAACCAGATTGCATTTTACGTGAGAAGCACCTCTTAACTTTCCCGTGAAGTGACAGTGATCGCTCACTTTCTTCAGTGAGAGATCATTTTCAAGCATGACTTTGTTGCAGTAGTAGCAAGTATCAGCTTTCAAAAACTGAATTTCCTCTTCGGCACTCATCATCAGAAGTTTTGGCCACGATAAAATCTTAGCAAACTTGTTAATTTCGTAATTCACACATTCATATAACTTATCCACCGCATCCTCACCGAGGTAGAATTTTTGACTCACGATTTCATTTTCTGGGCCAATAACCACATACGCAAAACTACTAGGTGAATGCAAACTGACTTTGGTAGACAAACTTAAAGATGGATCAACATTACTAGTTTGTACGGGTCTGAGCATACATTCGAAATCTGTATAAATTATCCAAGGATGAGGATTGTGTCTGTTATAGTGTAGGAATTTTAATGTGTTATTACCAGGTGGTAGGAAAGTGAGTACTTGCTCCTTATTCAGTCTCACACATTTACCAATGTGTTCCATCATGGATCGTTCTTTAGTAAAAACCGCGAAGCAATTACGACAGTAAAATTTTCTGTGTTCCAACATCTTGAAATCGGAGTAGCCTATCAATACTATTTCCTTTTTCGTTGGCTATTAATAACAAGTAAATCACTTCTCCTTCCATGTTTTTGTTCACTCTCACCGGATGAAATCCTATCGAGCCATTATACGAAATTATGTTAATGGATAAATTGTTGGCTCATTCGAAGGAATCAATTTGTCGTAGATTCACGGAAAACTTCAACATGGAATGGTCTACAATATTCAAAAATGGTTCGTAATATTTAACCTCAGTTTCGTAGCAATTCATTTTAGCTGCTAAAATTGAATACACTTTTCCACATTTGATCACTTTTCCACATTTACGATAGCTTTGCTTTTCTTGTGTAATGCCCTTGGTAAGGGTAAGAAAGAACTAGGATGTAAAGGGTCGATTTTTGCTACTTTTAGGAGCATATGTAAACTTTTGAAATGCGCCAACCACTGCCTTTTTTCTAGAAAGCCTCGACGTATTTTTTGTATTTTTTTCTAAGCATTCTCCAATACTTCCGACACGTCAGATTCGTTATAAATGGTTGTATAGAGGGACCAGAAAGGGTCACGCGATGTTGGAATGCCTGGAAAAATCTATCACTAAACCATGGAGCTGGAAGCCCTGGAGTAGCCACTCTTCGCGCGAACGTGGGGCAGGGCGTGCATTTGCGGTGGCGGCCATTTTCTATTGCTTACACCGCGTTAGGAACAAGATAGCACGCATCTCAACCACGTTCGATAGTTACAATGACGTTTAACAAACTAAGAGAACGTAGCAGTCAAAGGAAGGTTGTTCCTTCCTACTTATTTTATTTCCAAGAAAGGAAGTGTACAACTTTTTTTTTGGGGGGGGGGATGGGTGAAATTGCTCCTTTCTACTTTTTCTGTCCAAATAAAGAAACAGATAATAAAATCGTTTTTTTTTGGGGGGGGGGGGGGGGGGG
>JAHWFP010217910.1:0-11697 GCA_023313725.1 Lithobius niger | reverse complement strand
TTTTTCTCCAAATAGGGACATAGATGACAAAAAAGAGGATTTTTTTTGGAGGGGGGATTTGCTCCACTCCTGCATTTTTTCCCAAATAAATGCAACTGCAGTGAAATTGCTACAACGGGTGCTTGTTTATATTTTTACTGGCAGTCTATTTGTGGTCGCTTGTGTAAGAGTTCTTCTAGTGTGGGAATAGGAAAAATATTAAAATTATTTCTTTATTGTTGTGGAGGGGGGGGGAGGTGAAATTGGGGGAATAAAGTGCATTAAGTAAGTGTATGCTGTAACCCGTTAGAACACAGTAATTAAATAAGAATGCGGGTTACAGCCTACTAAAAAACGTCCTCCACATCTTTTTTTCCTTCAGTATTTACCATTGCATATCACCGTTTTTTATTCTTGCGGTTTCTTCACACGTTTTTCTGAACGAGGAAGGAAATGGAATTTCGCTTTGGTAAAGGGGGGTGGTTAGAGAATTGAAGAGAAGTCAAATAAGCTACGTAACGAAATTTGGTTTTACTTTCAAATACACCAATATTGTCGTAAAAGCATATTCCCCCTCCATCGAATTTTATTGCATTTTTTCTCCAAATTTTCACGTAACGTTCACAGCGACTCGTCACAAAATACGGCTGGCCGAGTCGTATTTTGTGACGAGCCCCTGTGATAATGTTCGCTGCAACCTGCCATCATACTTTTGTGTAGCCTACGCGCATCTGCCTATCAACATTGCGGCTAAGTATGGAAAGTACGGATCGAATAAATTCTCCGGTCCTCTGCTTACCTTTCATGTAGTAAATTTCATGCTGCACGTTGCTTACCAGCATCAAACTTGAGTTTGAACAGTGCTGGTTATTTTTTAGGTACGATACAGGTTGACAACGATGAAGCAGCAAACTACTACACACAAAATTTACGCACAATGTTCGCCGCAAGCTGCCTACGCGCGTCGGCCGTTCATTCATGCCATAGTCGGCAGGTGATTCCCGCCAGCCAGGCCTTTCAACAAGCACCGATACGTTAGAAAAAAACGAATAAATTCTACAGCCCACTGCTAACCTTTTGCGCGGTACCTATTCCGCTGAACGTTCCATACCATCATTAAACTTGAATTTGAACAGCGCATGTTATTTTTGAGATCCGATACAGGTTGCAAGCAGCGAACGACCACGTCATAAAAAACACTCCACATCGAACCAACAATTACAAAATGGACGCCGAGCAAGCCAGAGCAGGCCGCCAAGAGGGAAGTGACGTCATGTGAGCATGCGCTTTGGTCATTGTTTTTTTGTGGCTTTTCCATCACACGTAGTGTGATAGTATATGTAGGTCCATGACTAAACACAGTTGTTGAACTTTACAATTGGTCAGTTCATCCAAGCAGGTCCTAATACGAAGTTCGAACAGATGATGGAGTAAATGGACCGCTACAGATGGGTCGGCACATTCAATTTCTCTGGAATAAATTCGGTGTGTATCATCATGTGCTAAAGTGTAACTTACTTCACCTTCGATATCATTCAACTCGTTTTCGAAGAGTAAACACTCTGGTCGAAGATTGGATCGATGGATGGGAAGATGATGGATCAAATCTTCCTGAGTCGCGTAGACGTTTCCAAAGTAAACGATGATTTTGAATTAATTTTCTTTTTCTCAAAAGAAAAATCATTCATTCCTTGTATTTTAATTCTTTTATTATATACGAAATAATTTTCCAAAGAAACATGAAGAAAAAACTACATCCGGACTGAAATTTATTTTTTCGGATTTCCAGGATACAGAAAAAACTTAAAAAAAAACTTGGTGCAGGTTCCTTATTGATATGGTGCATGTAGCCCTGCCCAACTGCACCAAGGCTGGGAGGCCATCATGTCCGAGTCCAGAACTTCATCTGGAATGAATATTTATTTTTCCGAACCTCCTTATATAGGGCCCTCCTTGAAAAAAATTATGTGTTTTCCTTTTTTCTTTATTTTGATTGGTTGAAGAAAGGGAATTCCCCAGAAAAAAATGATAAAATTTTGTTTTCTTTGTTTCGATTGGTTGGAGAAACGAGAGTTTTGATTCGTTGCAGGATCCTATATAAGGTGGTTCGAGAAAATAAATTTCAGTCTGGATGTAGTTCTGGACTTGAAAACACGGCCTCCCGACCTTGGTGCAGTTGGGCAGGGCAACATGCACGATATATGTAGGAAACTTCCCTAACCCCCCCCCCCCTCGAATTGTAATACCCCCATTCGAATTGTAGTACCCCCCTCGAATTATAGTACCCCCCCTCATGGTTTGGTGGATTTGTGAGTATGTTTGTTTACTCAAAGACAAGTGCATGTTAACAGAAACTTGTCTTAAAAGATATTAAAAAACATTTCTCACCTTCCTCCGGATTAACGAAAACTGGAAAAGGCTAGCAAAAGGCACTTTTTCACCCTCGTCCAGATTGAGGAAAAAACTGGAAGTGACGTCATTGCCCCCAGTTTTCATCACGTGATCAGAAGTGGGGGCTATACATATCACCACATCATTGCCATTACCACCACTTTTATCACTCGATCAGAAATGGGGGGGGGGGCGGCTATATATCACCACATCATTACCCCCACTTTGATCATGTGACTGGTAATATGTGTATATGATCTGAAAACGAAAAAAGGTAGTAAAAGATACTTTCCCACCCTTCTCCAGTTGGACGAAAACCGGAAAAAAAGGTAGAAAGAGGCACTTTTCCATCCCCTCCAGATTGACCAAAACTGGAAGTGACGTAGTTCTGAAGTCACGTCATATCGTGCTTCTCCCCCTCAGGACCTCACCTCACCCCATGGTACCTCACCCCACGTGAACCTCACCCACGTGAACCTCATCCCACGGGAACCTCACCCCACGGGAACCTCACCCCACGGGAACCTCACCCCACTGGAATCTCACCCCACTGGAACCTAACCCCACGGGAACCTCACCCAGCAGGAACTTCACCCCACGTGAACCTCACCTTGCGGGAACCTCGCCCCACGTGAACCTTACCCCACAGAAACCTCAACCCACTAGAACCTCACCCCACGGGAACCTCACCCCACAGGAACCTCCCCATGGAACCTCATCCCATGGGACCTCACCCCACCGGAACATAACCCCACAGGAACCTCACCCCACAGGAACCTCATCCCACCTGAACCTCACCCCACGTGAACCTTATCCCACTGGAACCTCACCCCACTGGAACCTCACCCCATGCGACCTCACCCCACGGGACCTCGCCCCACGCATCCTCACCCCACGGGATGTTTGTATGTGACGTAATATCACGCTTTACCATGTAACGGGCTATACACGTATTGCAGGACGCACGCACAGCAAGCACTGTGCAGTTACATGCACTGCAGGTGCACCCTCTCAATAATGCTTAAACCCCGGTAATGAGAGGGCACCACTGTAGCCAGATGCAGGATGGCTCCTACCGAACCGGCTGGAACCTAGGACGATATATGGTGGACTAGCAGATTCACGGCTTAAGGCGCAGCCATCTCCGATACCTCCGCTTTGAGATTATGGGATGGCAGCCGCCATAATGATTAGCATGGGGTACACAATGTTCGAGAAGCACAAGTCCGACGAGTAGGGAAAAACACGCATGGCTACAGTTACACTGTGATACTGTTTGAAAATTTATCCTAGCACGGGAAAAAAGTTTGCACTAATTTTCCAATAGCTCTTCAATTTTAGAAATTGATTTTTGCATCAATTTTAAGATATACAGTGTTTTTTTTTTGGTAACCTGCTCAATACGTATTTACCTGAATTGCACAACACGACAGAATGATGAATTATGGGATGTGTATTCTAGAACGATATATGAGAGAGAGAGAGAATATGGTAATCCTATAATATATTTATTTATTTATTTATTTTAATTACAAAATTATTGTAACCCCCTACAAAGAGCATGACAGTGATTTCAAATTAAAACAACAATATTACGAATCTCATTCAGGAGAGAGCAGAGACAATACAGGCTCGAAAGGGGTACATTAAGAGGCGCCGCCATATTCTTTTTGCCTGAATGAGATTCGTAAAATTGTTATTTTAATCTGAAATTGCTGTTATGCTTTTTATAGGGAGTTATAATAATTTTGTAAATAAAATAAATAAATAAATGTATTGTAGCATTGACCTTTGGCGAATCTCATCAGATCTCATTCAGACGAGAACCAGAAGTTGGCTGGCGCCATGTTGGCGTTGTTGACGTCGGCCAAGCGTTGGATGGAAGGCAGATTGCGAAGGTTTGTATTGCATTGCTTCTAGTACAGTCTGTGCAATCTGTGAACCTGTCCAGTGACTGCGTGTCAGGCAATCCACAGAGGGCCACACGATTTATTTGGGAAGAGCTGCCCGAATAAATTGAACCCACTTTCTTTTCCATTTTTATGGAAAATAAAGTAAAACAGTTGTAAGGTGTCTGGCAGTGGGGAGAGCTACCCATTGTTTAGAACTTTGCAATTTTTTGGGGGGGCATTCTAGGACCCAACCAGTGACCGCGTGTTGGACCACCTCTTGAATGGCAATTTTCTGTTCAGCGAACAAACCCCGATTACTGACTAAAAACACCCTTTTTTTTTCTTCTTGCAAGAAAAATAAACGTTAAAATGGGAAACAATTTGTAGGCTCGAACCAACACCACCTAAAAACGGTCGTTTTTTTTTTCTACCGGACTGAAAAGAAAGGTCGAAATAAAAAAGTTTCTTCTATTAAGTTTCTTCTAAAAGTTTCTTCTAATAAGTTTCTAATAAGAAACGAAGAAACGCTATTTAGTTATGACAGTGATGAGCAATTAAACAAACTCTCAACACTCAATAATTATTTGTAAGAGCTTTAAAGTGAAGGAGCGCACTTTTTAGTTACGGGTTTATTATTTGGAAGCCCTTAATGAGCTAACTGAGTCTTCATTAATTAAAGCTTCGTGCAAAATTGTAAATTGTAAAATTGTAAAATTGTAAAATTCTGAACTACTATAACCGTAAATAGTGTTTAGGATTGGAAGTTGCAGTAGATTCGAGACTTTTACAAGGATCAAATCGAAATAACGACTTCACAGACCGGAAAAAAAAATTTAATAAGTCGGACTTATTAGTGCAAAATGCAAGCCCTGGAAATGCACGAAAAAGGACGCGAGCTGGGGAACACATGAATGCACCCTTAGTTCAAGATCTTGGTGAGGATCCAAACGATTCTTGGGGTGAGGATGACGATATTTGCTACCCGGAATTTACAGGTAGTGAAAGAAGCCTGTCACCTCCCCAATTATCACGTTTGGATGAAGATAAACAGCGGGAAACTACTAATAGTTTCGCTGATCATCGAAACTGTGCAAATATTCGCCCATTGCAGGATAATTATTTTCGGGATAGAGTATTGAGGCAATAAGAAAGCTTAAATGCTAGAACCAGAAATGGAGCAAAAGTCACTGCCCAACCTGGTCGTATTTCACAACACGATCAGAACAGGCAGAGGCCTTCTCGCTCCAACCCTGTCACATCCAACAGATGACAAAACAGTGCTGTTGAGGCAGATGACAGCTCACGGCATCCTCGTCAGTGCTATCCACGAGCTAACACGGACCGAGTGGATAGACAGACGTGTGGTGGCCGAGAAAACAGGCGTCAACCGGTTGAGCATTAACCGGATGTTGACATGTGGAGGTATCGTGACCCTACACGTGAATATAGCTTGTCGCCACATAGGGACAGAATGCCCGCGCATAGAAATGTGCACGGTCAGACTGGCCCTAAATTCGTAACTGGGGTTTCAAACCGGGATCGTATGGACGATTTTTTAGGCCAGGATTTTAGGCAAAATCCATATGAAGGATTTAGCGTGAAACCGCCAAAAGTCTCCATGCCCTTGTACACGGGCCATGGTGATGAAAAATCGCCGTCTGAGTTCCTAGAGGCACTGTCAAAGTACAGTACTGCGTTAAACCTCTCGGAAAAATATGTACAAAATTCCATCATTCCACTTGCCATGCAAGGTGAGGCAGAACGATGGTTAAGAGTTTTTCGTCCTTTCAGGGACTGGGAAACTTTTCAATCGGATTTTAGTTTGGAATATGAAAGTCCAAATTATGAAGACGATTAAAAGAGAGAATTAGAGTAAAGGACTCAAGCACCAGACGAGCCTTTCTCTAGTTTTGCACAATCGGTGTGTGGATATTTTGATAGATTATGGCCTAATAGTTCTCAACAAGAGAAAGTAAGGCACATAATGAAAAATATGCACCCAGATTACACGCAACATCTACAGGGTCGTTGGTTCGACTCCCTGCGAGAATTGGTGAGGGAAGGGGCTAAAGTGAGTCAGTTCTTATTGTCCCAAAGAACTTACAAACCACCCCCGACCCGTCCTTGTCTGTTGAACCTCGTTTGGCATGGCATGGCTTTTATTACAATAAAGAATCAACGCAGGTAAACCAATCTTCAAAGAGTGAGGCGGGGCTTCGTGCTGGCCAGACAGCTAGTACAAGGGCAACACCGGCTTACACTGGGAAGGTGCAACCTGTGACTATGGCCGCACTCAACCCGAGAGGGTATCGAGCCGGCAAGTACCAGTCACATGGTAACAACGGTAACTCTGGTAACACTGGGAGTGCAAATGCAGCCCCAAAGGCAGCAAATGTACAAAAAGTCAGCGCAGCCAAGGAAAATGAACAGCAACAACCAAGAAAAGAACGCAAACCTTTGGATGGCAGTTGCTGGACATGTCACGAACAAGGGCACAGATCCACTAATAGCCCCAAAAAGCCAAAAAACGTGGAAGACGGTTGTTAACATGGTTAAACTGAGTTACGACCGGCAAAAGCGCAGATTGAAGGGCAAAAGCTGGACTGTGGAAAGGCACGCTTAAACGGTTTTGTGCACCAAATGTGAGATTGTTTAAAGGTGTTGAGGAAGAAACTAAATCAGGCAATGTCCCTTTAATCAACATTAAAGTGGCAGGGGAACCTTTTTCAGCACTGATCGACACTGGGGCCAGCTCTTCGATCATTTCCGGTGCTACCGCATGTACTTTGCAGGCAAAGGGCGTAAAATGGCGCAGGGATTGCTGTGTAACTTTTATCTTGGCGGCCGAAAAAATCGAAGGTGAAGGGTGCTGTAGGGTAACTGTAAGATGGCCTGGTGGTTATGCTGCACAGCAGACGTTCTTAGTTTTAGAAAACGCAGCAGATAGCATTATTCTAGGACGAGATTTCTTGGGTCGGACTGGCCTCATACCGGACATCCAACAAGGTGGCTGGCGTGTAGGAACAGAGGAACAAGAAACCATTCCTTTTGCAAAAGCAGATCAGACAAAAACTGAACAACTTAAGCAATTGAATGTTGATTTGGAGAAAGAGCAACGTGCTAAGGATGATACGATGTTGGGGGAGAAAATCCAACAAGCACATTGTTCAACTGCACAACGCAAGCAGCTGAGAAGGTGTTTGAACAATTACAAACATGTTCTGACATCTAAACGAGGCAGCGCTCACCTCCATGAGCACAAAATTGAGGTAGAACCTGGTACTCAGCCTATCCATCTACCTCATAGACCATTCAATAAGGAGACTAGAGCCATCATTGAAGCTCAGATGATAGAATGGATCCCACAGGATGTCATTGAACGCTCTGTGTTACCTTGGGGAGCTGTACCTTGCCTTGCACCTAAAAAAGGTGAGGAGGGGCTAAAAGATTTTGTCTAGATTATCGCTTGTTAAACGGTAAAACGGTGAAAAATTCGCAACCAACCAGTAACGCAAGTCAAGTATTTTCCGTGCTTGGCAAGGCTAAATGGTTTACAGTTCTGGATATGAAGTCAGGGTTCTTGCAAATTGGCATGGAAGCTGATAGCAAGAAGTACACCTCATTTCGTTGCCATATGGGATCACGGCAGTTCAAAAAAATGCCATATGGACTCTGTAATGGACCTGCCTCATTCGCTAGAGTTATGGACATGGCTCTGGGGGATGCTATGTATTCTCACACAATGTGCTATGTTGACGATTTGATAATCTACTCAATGGATTACCAGTCCCACCTACTACATATTGCAGAAGTACTGGAAAGGCTTGGAAAAGCTGGAATGACAGTAAATCTGAAAAAAATACATCTTTGTGCAAAGGAAATCACCTACTTGGGACACATAATACGGGCTCAGGAGTACTCACCCTTACCAGAAAAGGTACAGGTGATCAGGGATTTCCCAAAGCCTGGTAATTTGAGACCCTTGAGACGATTTCTGGGGATTATGGGCTTCTACCGTCCATTCATCAGAGATTTTCATGTCAAGGCAGCAAATCTTTTCAAGTTACTAAAGGGAGATGCAGTTTGGGAGTGGGGACAACCACAATCAGACTCAGTACAGCAACTAAAAGACAGCTTAACAAACTGTGTTTTGGTTCTGCCAAATTTGGATAAGAGGTTCGAAATTTCGACGGATGCCTCCGGATCCGGATTTGGGGCGGTGCTGTCCCAACACGTGGAGGGACATGGGCTCGTACCAGTAGCGTTTGTAGGACTTAGACTGTCTGATGCTGAAAAAAATCATTGCGTTTCTGAGCAAGAAATGGGCGCGGTGATGTATGCTGTACGTAAGTTAAGACCGTACATCGAGAATGCACCATTTCTCATCGAGACAGACCATTCTGCCCTCTCATTCTTGAAGGCCTTGAAACAGCCTTCAGGATGATTGGAAAGATGCATTCTTGAACTCCAAGGTATGGACTTTGAAATCCGATACAAAAAAGATTCATAAAACCTAGTGGCAGATGCAATCTTCAGGATGTACGAGGATGAAACCAAAAATCCAGTACTGATAGTTGATGGTAAGGTGGAAAACATAAAGATAACAGAGAGAACCACCGGATTTCCAAGTTTGGAACAGATCTGGACGGCGCAGGTTGGTGACAGTTGGTTTCGCGCAAGATTGCCAAGTTAGGCAATGTAGCAGAGTGAACATCAGCTGTGAACAGAAGTAACCGCAAACCAGGGAGGCTCTGCTTGCGCGATGGGATCTTGTGTAAAATCTACATTCCATGTAACGTTCGTGATGTAGCTGAAGGCAATACAAGTTTCAAAGCGTTCTTGCCGAAGTCACTACGTCACAACGCCATTGCTGCAATCCATTGCTCACCACTGGGAGGCCATTTTGGAGTTTTTAAGACTTTGAAACGGATGCAAGAACTGGTAGGATGGATTGGCATGAAGAAGGACATAGTAGAGTTCGTACACAGCTGTGACAAGTGTCAGACTTGCAAAACTGATACTTGGAAACCTGCTGGACTCCTGAAGACTATAGATCCTCCTGACGCCCCTTGGAGGAGGGGATCAATCGATCTTCTGTGGCCTTTACCAGTCACCCCAAGAGGATGGCGTTGGATACTCGTAGTCCTGGATGAGTTCAGTTCCTGGCCAGAACTTTTTGCTCTCAGGACGGCCAAAGCAAAACAGGTTGCCGAATGTGTGAAAGAAGTAGTACTCCGGTGGGGGTTCTTTTCAAGAATTTTTTCGGACAATGGACCCTGCTTTGTGGCTAATTTATGGCGTAGTCTGTGGAAGGATTGGGGGATCAAGATCCAATTCGCAACCCCTTACAACGCCCAGGATAATGTTGTCGAACGCCAGAATCGCGTCATAAAACACATGTTGCAATGTTTCACTGCCACTCACAACGAATGGGATCTACATTTGCAGGAATTCGCTTTTGCAATGCGAAGTTCTGTGCCCGAATGTAGTAAGTTTACACCCAGTGAACTGAACATCGGACGAAACCCGACTGGTCCGTGGGGGCTTGAGTTATCTCAGCTAACGACTGGGCCACTGCCTGCAAAAATACGTGACAAGGAACCGGTTTAGATGGAGATCGTACAGCGTTTTTCTGAGATGTATAAGTTGGCAAAACAGTCCATGAAAGCATCTAGGGCACACAAAAAGTCTACTCTGCCAAACGGCATAAACCTCTAACCCTAAAGGTGGGAGATTATGTTGCCCGCCGTACACACATACTGTCAAATGCAGCGCGAGGTATAACTTCATCCCTGGCGCCTAAATTTGCTGGTCCATTCGTAATTTCGGCGCAAAAATCCGAAAAAACGTTCATGTTGAGAGACATTAAGACCGGAAAGGAAACTAGTCCACTTAGTGTAAACCAACTTAAACCATATTTTTTCCCTGCAAATGAAACCCCAAAGGTTCCTGAACAGGATAAAACACTGGTTATTCCTAGGAAAAAGATGCCTAAACCAATGTTACCTGACAAAACACGCCACTCCTACAATTTGCGAAAGCGAGTTGGAGGGGGGGGGGTAGTCAGCAAATAACAATAACGTAGGTTGACGTATCAGGTGTAACCAAAACTACGTCGGTTTTTAGGCCCTAAAAACCAAGAACTCACTAGAGTTAACCTTTTTTTAATGGCAAGTGTGCAATGTGAAAAAAAAGAGGGAAAGGAAACGATGTTGGGAAGATTGAATAAAAAAAATCAGTCAACCTTACAGACACGTTTAGACACTGATCAGATGCATAAATACAGAAATAAAAATGTATTTACCCAACTCCAACTTAGTTCTGGCAGAACGGGGGAGGGGGGAGGCGTAGGCCAACCCACCCCGTCACCCACAGTGGTACGAAAATGGAACAGGGAACAAGGATGTAGGCCTAAATTTCCTGGGTCCATGTGAACAGAAGGGGAGGGGGGAAGGGGAAGGGCAAAATTCAATCTCTTACCGTCCACCAAAATTGAAACCTTTTTTTTCACAAAACTGTACAAAAACACCAATCTGCTCGACACTAGGGCTGTGTATTTGTGTGGATTTGCAGTTCATGTAGCTTGGATGGCAATGTTGCAAAAACCGGCAAGCAACATGAAGCACGAGAGCAAAACAACCATGTGAATCGCTGCGGAGTCAGAAGTGCAATGCACGGACTTCCGGGATTTGAAATCCGCGTGCGGATTAACATAATTTGCATACGAAAATCCTGGGAACGAAAGAGAACTCTACGCTACGAACACGTGTACGTAGCAGCAAGCTGAGTAGATGGGAAAGTGGCGCAAGTTTTCACTTCATTTGTCGGCAGCAGCAGAACATACCAATAAGAAAAATCAGCAGTGGAAGTGGAGAACAATTTTTGGGGAAGTGCCACTACAAAAACTTTGCAAAAATGGCAGAAGGAGGCTAGAACCTGGCTACTGGAGGAAGAAGGGCTAACAGACGCCACCACCACCAAAGGATAAGAAGGAGGGGCAGCAACCTAAAGAAAAAGCTAATCCTCAACCATCGGCAAAAAAGGTGGATGGACAGAAGTCTACCAAGGAAGTGAAGCAAGGGCAGAATACAGCCAATGCTCCGGCTGGGCCTAACGCAAAATTTCGAGGACGTTCATTCTCCGACCCGAAACGCCAGAGGCATTCCAAGGAGAGAGTGGAGGTAAAGCCAATTAGGAAAGAGGATCGTGGTAGCCAAGCTGACCCCCCTCGTACACAACATTGCGCAGCCCAGGTGTGGACTGGACAATTAGGCCGAAAGTGCTTTTACACGAAATCGTCACCCACGATATTGGCAGCCTACTGGCGTGAGGTAGGTGCAACACTTATGAATTGCAGTTGGGGAAGCCAGGGCACGCCAAGGCAACGATCGTACGTCACCGTTTTGCGAACGACATGCCTGTACCAATGACGAAC